>CAUYUJ010012858.1:376929-399082 GCA_963575745.1 Prorocentrum cordatum | reverse complement strand
TCCTCCTCCCCCTCCTCCTCTCCCTCCTCCTCCTCCTCCTCCTCGTCGTCGTCCACGCCCCTGCCGTCCCCTGAGAGCCGACCCAGCGACAAAAATGCAGCATCGTGAAACATAGCGACCAGAGCCTCACGCCCCATCCTCCTGCGCCCTCTCTCAAGCAGGGTCCCTCCGTGCGGGCCCCCAGAGGCCCGAAGCGGGGCAGAAGGCGCCCCGCTCGAAGACGTGTGGACGCCAAGCTCTTAGGGCTCGCCGCCGTCGAGAGCCTCGGCGCCGCCGCCGCCGCCCCGCCGCCTGGCTCCGACGCCCTCTTCGGCGCGGGCTCCGACGCGGGGCGCGCCGGGGCGGGGCAGGCGACGCCCGCCGCGCCCGCCCGGGTCTCGGCCGTCGAGCCCCTGCTGTCGCCTCGGCTCGGCGCCGCGCCCGGCGACCGCCCTCGTCACCGCGGTCGCCGTCCCATCGTCGCGCTCGTGCGCCCTCGATCGTCGTCAGCGTCGTCCTCGCAGCAGCCATCTGCGCTGGCATCGCACTCAGCCTCCTCGTCGGCGTCAGAGTCGCCTTCGTCGTTGTCTTCGCCGCCGCCGCCGTCGTCGTCGTCGGCGTCGCCGTCGCTGGATCGTCGCCGTCGTCGTCGCCGTCGCCGTCGCCGTCGCCGTCGCCGTCGCCGTCGTCGTCGTCGTCGTCGTCGTCGTCGTCGTCGTCGTCGTCACCAGCGCCGTCGTTGACGTCGTCCTGCGTCGACCTCGACGTCGGCATCGGCGGCGTCGGCCGCGTCGGCGCTGCCGTCCCCCTACTCATACTTCTCCTCATTCTCCTGCTGCTCCGAATTACTGCTCTGCTACTCCTGCTGCTCCTCCCCCCTCCTCCTCCTCCTCCTCCTCCTCCTTCTCCTCCTTCATCTCCTGCTGCCCTGTTCCTCAGAGAGGCTGCGGGAGCCAGAAAGGCGATGGGGCGAGGGGGGAGGCCAGATGAGTGAGGGAGGGAGGGAGGCTTGCAGAGCGGAGAGAGGACGGCCGAAGAGGGGTGAAGGGGACGGGAAGGAGGAGGGGAATGATGAAGGGGAAGTGGAGGATACGGTACGGAAAGGGGGAGGGGGGCCCATCCTCACAATCATAGCCATCATCCTTCAGGATGTTTCTCCTCTTTCGCCAAGCTTCTCCTCCTCACAATCCTCACCGTCCCCTCCACCCTCCGTCTCTACGTCCTCCTCACCTCACCATCCTCACCATCCTCCTCCGAACATTCCCTCCTCGTTCTTGTCCTCCATCCCCCCATCCCCCTTGCCAGTTCCCCTCTTTGCCATCTTTGCTCTCCACTCTTCCCTCGTCTCCCCTGCCGTTGCCCTGCCAAGCGGCACCTTTCCAAGACCTCATTGGAAGCGGCATTTCATCGAACCCTCTCTGCCACCCTCTCCGGCTTTCCCTCCACCTGCTACTGCCGTCTCCTCCTCCTCCTCCTCCTCCTCCTCCTTCTCCTCCTCCTCCTCGTGATCTTCCGTCCTCCTCCTTCTCACCCACCCCTCCCCTCCCTCCTTCTCCGCCTGCTCCTGCCGCTCCAAATCCTCAACATCCTGCTCATGCTGATGCTGCTGCTCCTCTTAATCCTCCTCCTCCTCTTCCTCCTCATCCTCCGCCACTCCTGCCTCCTCTCGGCGGCAAGCACGGTGGGGAAGTGAGAAGGGGCGGGCCTTCCCAGAAGGCTGGGACGTCCCCATTGTCTTCTGAGAAGTTTCCTAAGCCCTCCCCGAAGACAAAAAACAATTTCCAGAAGGCGCGAGGGCTTCTGAGGAGTCCCGCCGCCTTCTGAGAGGGCCTTCTCCTTGTCAATCCCCCCCCTCGCTCGCCGCCGGTCCTCTGCTTCCCACCTCCTCCCCCCTCCAGAAACCTCCGAACACCTCCAGAAGCATCAAGACATCACTCGAGAACGTCCTTAAACCCATGGACACATCGCCTGTCACTCGCCCCAATCCTCCCACTCGCCTCAGGCCTCTGGGGTCCTCCAAGTCTCCCCAGAGATCCCGGGATGCCTCCTGAGCCCTCCAAAGCACAGAAATGGTCGAAACCAAAACCAGAAAGCAGAGACCCCCACAACAATTATAGAAAAGCGCAGAGATCCCCAGAAAGCCTCCTGATCCTCAAACCTCCCTCCCTGCCTGCTTCTGGGCCCCTCGTCGCCAGGCTGGCTGACGCACCACCCCAGCCGGGACTGCGTCGACTGCCTCGCGCCGCGCGCAAGGGGGGGGGCGGAGACGAAGACGAAAACAATGGCAATATGACGACGGCGACGGCGACTCCAACTCAGCTCAACGACTCCAGGAGCGGTGTCCAGATCGCTACTGTCGCGATGTCCCTGCAAGTGTGGCAAGCTGCGCGCCCGCCTCGGACAACAGAAAAACGACTGACCTGCTCCGAGAGCCCGCGAAAGGGAGGTGCTGGCCACAGAAGAGCGCAGGCTGGGTATGCCAACGCAGGCACTCTGCGGCGCCCAAACTTGCGGCATGGTCTCCCTATGCATCCGATGTCTTAACTTATTCAGTGGGGGGTCCGCGGAGGTCCCGACCGCTTCCCCAGGCAAGGCCATGTTTTTTCTTGCTGTTTTGCCTGGGACGTTTTGTTTGCGGGTGCGGGGGCCCGGACGGAGCCCCCAAGGCCGAAGACGGTCAAATACCTCCGTCGTGTGCTTTAGAACTGTTGAACACATTACATAAACATAAGCCTTGGGAGGTCCGCGTGGGCCTCCAATCATTTCTGTATATTCCGTGTGTTGTTCCCCGATGCCTCTTGGGCCGCCGTGGGCGACAGGCGACAGACGGCGGCAGCGGCGGCGACAGCGATAGGCGGCGGCATCCGAACGCCATCCCCACCAGCTATCGGTTCTCCTGAATCGACGAGAGCCCGGGGTAAGCACCGAACTTCGCCACGCGCTCGACGGATTCCGAACCCTGCCCCCCCCCCGCAGCCCATCGCGTTGCCTGAAATTGAGCGCCTGTTGTTAGAACCCGGCAAATTTACTTGCATGGACGGGGGAGGGGGGGGGGCTGAACCTGAAGCAAGCCGCAAACGACTTGCAGGTGCGGAAATCACGCAAGTCGAAAGGCTCTTGCACGCTGGCTTTCGTTTGCAGAGGGGCGAGGCGGGGGGGGGGGCGGGGCGAACGCCATGCAAGTAAACTTGCCTGAATCCTAACAGCAAGGCCCTCGTTGATCGGCGAGGGCCAGGTTCGGATCCCGCTGCCGAACCCCGCGAAGGAACCTGACGGCCGGCGCCCCTCGCCGCCGCCGCCGCCGCACGCCGCCGCCCGTGAGCCCCTCGCCGCCCGGCACCGCTGCGGGCTCGCCTCCGAGGCCGGAGGCGTATCGCATCGCGAACTCGTAGCGGACCGGAAACGGCTTCGGATCGCCAGCGAACCGTCCCGAATCGGATCGAAACGGGATCGCCGCGCCTGGCTCTGGCTGGCGGCGGCGCTGCTAGCACGCCTCGTGTCCTCGCGTCCTGTCTCGCTCGCCGCGTGCTCCATCCGCTCCACAATCGAAAGCCTGGCACGTCAGGTGGTGGCCAGGCCCCCTGCCAGACGTCTGCGGAGGCTCGCGCCGCGCCGTGCCCCCCCCCGCGTCGGCTGGCTGGACGTTGGGACGAGGGCACCTCAAATCGGGCTCCCGACCCCTCCCGGGGTGCTAGCGCACCAGCTTTCCGAGCTGCGTCCAGCCGTGGCGACAAGGCCCCCCTTGCAGAAGGCCACCTTCCGTCGACTCAACCCGCCCTCCTCTGGCAGAAACAAGGGGTCGCATAAAAAGGGGGAGAGCCAGCAGGTGGCTCCCCAGAGGGGAACGCAGGGGCCTCTACAGTCGGCCCGTACCATCAAGCATGCACGATAGGGACCCAAGGGCCTTGGACGGCCGTTTCGACACTTTGCGAGCGGGGCGCGGCCAGCGAAAGCGGCCCAAGATGAAAGGAGGAGGCAACGATGCAGGGGGGGCCCTGGGAAGCTGCCCATCCCTACCTCGCAGGTCGACTCCACCTCGCCACCCTGGCGTCTCTGGAAGCCGCCGGGCCCTCGCGCCGCAACCCGACCCGAGTCCTATAGGGCCCGCCCTGCCCAAACTCTCGCGGCCGCGCCCAGCCGCCGCGCGCGAGGGCGAGCCCGGGAACCTGGAGGCGGCGGGGGGCGTCTGACTGTCTGAGCTGGTTGGGGCCCCAGAACATCTTGGCGACGAGCCCAGTGGGGAAGTGAGAAGGGGTGGGCCTTCTCATAAGCTCGGAAGCCTCCCGCCGTTCTGACAAGTTTCCTACGTCTTCCCCTGAGATGCAAACGAAAACTCTCAGAAGGCGCGAGGGGCTCCTGAGAAGTCCAGCCACCTCCTGAGAAGGCCATGTCCGTGAGTGGACGGGAAGGGCCGAAGTGCCTCACCGACCGCAGGGGATGCGTGGGTAAATGAAGGATGCCAGCTATGTCTGTTGTGTTCCTTCGCCACTGCCCGGTCTCGTCCGACTGAATCTCCAACGCCTGAGCCGAGAAGGACAACGGTTGAGAAGAGCAAGAGTGAGAGCGAGAGGAAATTTACGCACACACAAACACACGCAACACACGCACACGCACACGCAAACGCACACGCACACACTCACACACATACACACATACACACACACACACACACACGAACACGCACACGAACACGCACGTACACCCGGTCCCGAAATGCCGCCCGAGGGCACGTCCCATGACGCGGCCATCGGCCAAGGGCTTCGACATAGAGGTGCGAATCCCATGTCACCCCTCGAACTCACCGCTCTGCAACCCCCCGAACGGCAAGAAGGGGAAGGAAGGACCTGCCAAGTACCCATCACCGTTGCCAAGGGCCTTTAGCCTCCCTTGGTGCACGCTCACACAAACGCTTCGGGCGCACAGACAAGCCAAGGGGCGGGGTGCGCGGCGGGTAACGCGGCGGACGGCCAACGGGCGTCACCGGCGCAGGCGTCGCCGCCAGCCAGAACGAGTAGACCATTTAGATAAATAAGCGATTCGCCAAACTCGCATCTGCCACAGGAAGGCAGGCAACTCGCTCAGCATTATGCATGATATACTGTTCACGAAATGAAGAACATGACCAAAGTGTCACGCAATCAGCCCCATGCAAACTACAACTCATGGTTCGGCGCCTACAGCAACGACGCTCGCAGCTATCAGCCATCACTGGCGAAGCATAATTCATGAAAGGAATGCACCAGCGCATATTACCGTCATGGACATGCACCTTATAAAGGCATTGTCCACGATTCTGCTGTCACTTGCACCGTCAGAAAAAGCGTCCCAGACACACTGTAAACGGCTCGCGCATGCAGGCAGCCGGGGCCCCGCCCCATCATGGCTGCAGCGGACCCCGCGCAGTGCGAGGGTCAATCGAGCGCCGCGGGCGCGCGGAGTCACGCGCTTTGCTCCCGACCATGGGAAACTGCACAAGGATGTAGGACAATCTGTGTTTGCACTTGACTTATCAATGACCTCGGGCATCTTGACCGACACATGATTGCGGAGAGGAAGAGAGACACACTGCGTGAGGCATGTTGTTCGGTCGCGAATCAAGCGGCTGGGCTCTGCCAGCGAGGCCGCGCCGCGCTGCGAGAGCGCTCGGCCGTCTTGCCGCATGGGGGCCCTTGCGGCCCGCTCGGGGGCAGCTGCGGGCGGCGCCGAGGGCGCCGGAAACGCGCCGTCGCGGGTAGGGGGCGCGCCGGTGGGACTGCGGCATCGCATGCCGTGGATGATCGAGATCGGCCATGCGCCCCTCCCCCTCCGTCTTAGTGCGCTGCGAAGGCGGGGGCGGGCAAGGGGCCGGCAGAGTCGCGCAGCGCGTGATGTTATCGCCAGCGGTCGTCTGAACAGCGTCGCCAGGACCTGGCGGGGGGGGCGCTGGCGGCGGGAACCGGGTCGATCCATCGATGGCCGGGGCTGGGATCAGGCGGGCGATCGCGCGCCGATCGGCGATCGGAGCTCCAATCGATCGCGCCCTCGTCGGGGAGGGGCGGACAGGGGGGAGGGGGCCCTCCCCCGCGCCCGCGCGCTCTTCGTTGACCAACTTGTCGAGGGAGCGCGCGCCTGCCCAGGGGGGGGCCCGAAAACCGGGACAGACCAGAGAGCCGAGCTCCGGCTCCGCCTGCCGGCGGGCTCCAGCTCGGGGATTTTCTCTTTCGGATCGAATCGGGGGGGCCCTCGGGCCCGCGCCGCGAGGGTCGGTCTCTCCTCTACCGGCGGCGCCCCGCAGGACTCGGTGGATGCGGCAGCGAGGCGGTGAGCATTGGACCCGCAGGGAGAGATTACCTTCGACGACGGTCTTGGCGGCAGTGCGCAGTCTAGAACCGAGGACTTGGCAATGACAGGCGAGAACAGGCTACGTCTGCAAGACGCCCCCTGCCGGGCCCTGTCGGGATCACCCCCGGGGAACATTCCTCGCGCCGGGTCGACTCGCGAGGGCTCCGCGAAACCAAGGATTGCTCGTGCCGGGTCGACTCGGGAGGCTCCCGCGAGAGCAGCGCCGGGTCGACTCCGGAAAGTCCCGCGGAGACGGGTTGCCCCCTGGATTGCGAAGGCCGCGCTTCGCGGAGAGCACTGCGGGCGAATTCGTAAAACTTGACTCCGCAGAAAGGCCCGCGGGCGCTGCCCCCAGCTGCTGAGGCGAGACATGGCGGGGCGACGACGACGACGACAACTTGGCAACTGCTGGAGCGGCGACGACCCTCCGGTCGCAAAGTGGCCGGCGTAGGGCACGCGCGGCGCGCTGAACCCCGGCAATCCAATTTTGGCACTGCCCGACCGTCGGGGCCCGACCTCGGGGTCGTAGACGTCGACGGTGCGACCGTCGCCCAGCTGTTCCAATTGTCTTCGGCCGCGGCGCCGCTGCCTGTTCTTCGCTGGAACCGCTGTGGGAGACCGCCCTCTGCCGTGGACAGAGGGGCCGCGCCCCGCGCCGCCGGGGCCGCCCCGTCGGGGGCCGCGGGGGGTGCGACGGGAGTCGCGAGAGGGGGGCCGCGACTGGGAAGGCTTCGCGCGGGCGCCCCCTGGACTCTCGGGCGCCGCGCGCGCGCGTGGGCGCGCGTCGCCTTTGCCGCAAGCGCTGTTGTTGAGGAAGATTCGCTGCTCGGCGCGCCGGCACTTGCGCTCGTTGCCGTGGCGGCAGTGTCCAGTTCTTGCAAGTGGAAAGCTGGATGGCCGCGCCGCCTTTGGCGCGGGGCTCCTGGGGCGCTGCCCTGGGCTGGCCCGCTCGCGGGTGAAACGCGGAGGAGAAGGTGGAGCGCGCCCGCGCAGGCCCGGCGATGGCGCGCAAAATGCTGCACCAGCCACCGTGCACTTGCCGAGCTGCTTGCAGGAAACGCACGGGGCCTGAGCTGATTTCGGACCGGCGGACTCGAGGAGTCTGTACTTGTTATTCTGCAAGCGGTGCTGTTCAATATTGTCATTGACGCGCCCGCAAAATCACTGAACCTGTTGTGCTCCGCCATGTCCATTTTCATCCCAGGGTGGCTTTGGACCTGCGTGCGAAATAGATTCCAAGATCTTCGCGGGATGCAGCTCGTGGACGTCGGGTAGTAGGTTGCCCCGTCCGACCAGGATCCATTACAAGTCATCGTCGCGCAGGCGCAGGGCGTTGATTTGTTCAAAGAGGATGCAGTGCAGTCCTCGGCCTGAGCGACCATGCAGGACTGCAGGATGACACAGTAGATCTGACGGCCCTTCAGCACGCGGCAGCGTTTGGGCTCCTGGCCCTCGAGTGACTCGATGTCCTGGCTAAGCTCGCTGGGCAGCATCTCTGCGATAGCCTCCGCAAACTTGCAATCGATGCTCTTCAAGTCGTCGCTGTCTTGCAAATCCCTTATTTTGATGCCGGGCTGCTCAGCAAAGCAGATGAACTTGCGCGTCTGGGAGGGACACCTGGAAGCGCCGCCGAATATTTTGCGCACCTTCTGTTGCCACTCGAGCAGCTGCTCGATCTGCGGCAGGAGGGGTGCACGCGCGCGTTCCGACTCCATGTCGGCGCGGCGGTGATAGGGGCCCACCGACAACGTGCAGTGAAGGGGCTGGCGCAAACGAGTGTTCTGTAGCTACTCGTACGAGGCTCTGCCAGATGCTGGCTGTGTTTTTGGGGCGGGCGAATCACGACGTGCGGGGACAGCAGATGCAGAACCTGCGCCTGGTGAGTAACGCCGCGTCGGCGGGTCAACCAAATGGATCGCGTCTGCGACGTGCTTGGGCAAGATTTCGTCGCGGCGCGCACTCCTGCTGCAGCCGGCCCACGCAGAAGCTCGAGGCTGCGAGCTTCTGACAGGATGTCGATGGCACGCTTGGTGGGCTGGTCGTGCTGTCTTTCAGGTTGAGAGGTAAATGTACGGATCAGAGTGCCCAACTCGCGGATATCTCTGTTTCTCGTCCAAACGGGCCAGAACATCTGAAGCCCGTGTTTTTTTTCAGCATCTTGATCGCGGAAGTGTGGAGAATTCTTCGCGCATGTGGCCCATTGCCGTTTTTAAGGCCTGCACCTCTGCAGTCTTCGGGGCGCTATCGTCAACCGAAGTGGTGCCCAGCTGGCCAGTCAGGGCCCGTGCGACACAACTCTGCCACTCTGCTCAATCGCACAAATTCGGGCGACAACTTTGGGAACCCCACCCAATTATCAATGAAGGAAGCGTTGATTCACAGTGATTCGGCAAAACACACTTACTGTAGAGGTCTTATTGGATGTTCGTTGTCTCGGCTCGCAATGCGGCTGTCTGGGATTCGAGGCGGTCGCAGAACTCGCATCTCTCCGTACGAGAGAGTAAACGGCGCGCCTGGCAGAGTACCAACAGGGAACGCGGCGGCGGGGCGGATCTCGCTGTGCAAAGGCTGGGACCTGGAGTCGTTCTGATCCCTGACCTTGCGACCTGCATTTCAAAAACCGCCCGGTCGGGTCTCAGGGTCAGACTTGTAGTGGACATGGCCTCGGTGTGACCCAACGGCATCGAATTGATGCTGGACCTTTTCCAAAAGATCCAGCGATCGTCGGCGATCCGATTATCGATGGAGACGATGCCCCAGCGCAGATCTTCGCGCAAGATGGCTGTCTGTGACGCCGTCCCAGCGACAATTTGCGCGAGCCCTGAAAACTGTCGAGCAGCGAACGTTTCGACCTGATGATCTTCGAGCTCACCCATAGTCTGGGCAGAAGGCAAAGCGGGCTCATCGGCGGGGAGGGCTCTGGAAGGTCGGCCTCTGGAAGGCTGGCCTCCGGGAGGCTGGCCGCGAGCGCCCCTGAGAAAGGCTGCGGATAGCCTCACCCCGCGCAAAACTCATCGTATGACGATCCGGGGGCGCTCTACTTTTGCGCGCTGCGGGGGTCCTCGCGTCGGTCGCCAGCTCTGAGCCTGAACGACCGCCACGGAATTCGATCGCACGCGCGGGAACGCCGCGGGGCTTTGGACCGCAGGCATGGTGTACCAATGGACCGCAGGCATGGCGCTACCAAGAATAGTGGGCTCACGCGTGGGACTTTCGACCGACTGGGACACGTAGGCGTTGCCCCCGACGGGTGTCGAAACGATCGCGGCGTCGGCAACAGTGGTGCGAACGAAGTTCGGAGCAGAAGCGGGAGCAGGAGGTTAAGAAGCGAGGTCCTGAGGGAAGTGGGAGCCCTCCCCAATGCATGTCGTGTTAAACATACGCGTAAGGATTGCTCCCGACTGGCAACGAGAGCGTTCCGCAACGTGCTAACCTGGCCTCCAAACGTGTTCTGCGTCCGCCAGCGGGGCGGCGGGGATCGGTATCGAGCCAGCTCCGTCTGCCGTCTCCAGGGCACCGTCGAGCCTACGACTCGTCGGAGACCCCACTCGCTGAAGTCCGTCAGCCGCCCGCGAAGGAGTGGCCATCGGAGCAGAGAGGGGATCGGCGACTTAAGGTTCGACGGCCGAGAAGCGAAATCGAGAAGACTGATAACCTGTGAATGGAAGGGAAAAACCGAAGCCCTTAACCGACCGGAGGGGATCCGTAGATAGAAGAAGGATGACAGCGATACAGGGATGTATTCCTCGCCGCCGTCTGACTGAGTCTCCTGTACCTGAACCGAAAAAGGCAGCGGTAGAGAAGAGTATGAGTGATAGAGAGAAGGAATTCACACACATTCTCCCTCTCACTTCCCCCCCATCGCTCGCCGCCGCAAATCTGTCAGGAAGGGGGCCACGTCCGTTCAAAGTCGGTCCCAGGATCCCTGCCGGAATTGTCACCCAAGATCCGTTTTTGATGGCCCGGGGACACGACAGCGGCAAAAGACCAGTCCGAACGCAGAACCTCGAACACGCCCGCCCTTCCTGCTGACCAGAACCATCGCTGGGCCGCCTCAGACTCCCAGACGGTTCCAACCAGGAACGCCAACGAGCCTCCGAGACGACGACGACGACGACGACGACGACGACGACGACGACGACGACGACGACGACGACGACGACGACGACCCCACGGTGCCTCGAGGCCACGCAATCGACGTCGTCGACGGGGTCCCACGGCGACGAGAAGTCCGCGGCGTAGGCCGGCCAGTAGGGATTCAGGGTGCGGTCCAGGGATCGCTGCGATGCGGACGCGCTGGGGGCCGCCGCCGCTTATTGCACCGAGGGCGCGTGGCATGGGCCGCGCGCGGAAGGGGGCCCTCACTCGGTACAGGGCGAGCTGCGAGCTGAAACCACGGGGACTCAAAGTCAGTCCCCTGACCCCTCTAGGGGTCCAAATCCACAAGTTATCCGAGCTGCGTCCAGCCGTGGTGACGAGGGCCCTCCCCCGAAGGCCAACGACCGTGGTCTGGAATTCTGGGCACCGCCTGGCGTGACGACAAAACGACACACACACACACACCACACCCATACGGGCGACGGAGGGGGCCACGAGTGTGCGTGTTGTCGTATGGGGGTCCTCGCTCGAACGGGAGCCTCACCCAGGGTCCGACAACCCGCACCCATAACCATAGCCAGTCCTCCTCCCTCCGAGCCCCCATGTGGGTATGGTGTGCTGTTCGTTTGTCATGGTGCGGAACAGCACGAAACGCATCAGGACATACCAGTACTATGCGTCCTCCTTGGAAGCGCACGTCCGACCCGAACACTGAATACAAACATCTCACTGCATGTCGTTGCTCAAGCAGTATGGCCAAGAAACGCCCGCCACAAAGCTTCTGCCGTAAGAGCTCCTGAGCGTAAGCGTCGCCCTTGCGTGTTGGACAGTGCCCTTCCGCGGTGAGTGCCCTCCTCACTCACTCACTCACTCACTCACCCCATGGCGCACGCCGCGGTGTCCTGCACCTCCACTCGCGACTGCGGCCGCCGCGCGCGCCCGCGGCGCGCGCGCGGCGCCGCGACCGCAGATCCACTACGGGCCAGGGCTCCAAGGGGGCCCCGCGGGACAAGAGAGAAGGCTCTAAGGACCGGAGGGAAGAGGACGCGGGGACCCAGAGCCCAAGACACCCACGAGCGCCGAGAGCCCAAGACAGTGCCCTCCTCCTCCTCCTCCTCCTCCTCCTCCTCCTCCTCCTCCTCCTCTCTCCCTCTGCGGCCGCCCCTCACTGCCCCGCCCCTCGCTGCCCCGTCACTCAGCGCCCCCCCTGGCAGCTCTCACGCGCGAGCGGCTTGCCTCTACCGCGCCGCGGCGGACAACTGTTCCGGTGGCGCCGTCAGCACGCTCCCGGCCGCGCCCGCTCGGCTACATTCAAGGGGCCCTGGGACACACAAATAAATACACACAAATCCCGGGATCCCCCCGTTCCGCCCCACGCCCCATATTTCCCCATGTTTTCCTGGGAGCCCACGATGAATTGCGCCTGTGTGCTTTTTCCCCTCCTGGTATAGGCCCGGCCACGGCCCGCGGCAGCAGCCGCCCCCCACCCCGGCGGCAGGCAGCCGCCCCGGGAGCCTCGCCGGCCCCCCGCTTGGCCCGCGCGCCGTGCGGCTCGCGGCCGCCGCCCGCGGAGGGCGACGCGCGCGGAGCCGTGGGGGGGGGGCGGGGGGGGCCTACCTGCCACGCCACCCCGACCCCACACGAAGGCCCGAGTTTGGCCCGAAGTTCGGGCTGGGGCGGGGGTGCGGTTAAGTCGGGCCTGTCCCCCTACAGGCCGATTTTGGACGATTTTATATATACATATATAACCTAAAAATACGCCACAAATGCTCCAAAATGGTAAAGCAATCGTCCCCTGACTAATTTTTAAAACTATGTTTGAACATTCCTCCTGTAGAGTAGAGGGAGGTGCCCGACTTCAGGGTACGGGGTCCGTGTGTTTTCACATGTTACCCGCCCCCCCCCCCACTGGAGATGGAGGGCAACTTGAGGCCTCCGGCTTGGGTTGGGGTGGAGTGGTGGGTGGTGAGGGGGGGCACACGGCGGGGCGCTCAGGCGCAGATCCGACACATCCGCGCGGACCTCCGACAGCTTGCGCGTTTGCGTCGCTGTCTGTTCCCCGAGGTGTGGCGCAGCCCTGGGCTGGGGCTGCCCGTGTTTCACCCACCCACCCATCTCCTCCTATCCTCCCCCTCGCTCCTCATTGCGTTTCGCCCTGGGGCTCGCTTGCGTTTGTGCAAAACAGGGGCGCCCGCGGCAAGGGGGACAGAAGGATGGGCTGGGGCCGGCGGCTGCCAGTAGAGGTGATGCTGGCCCGAGGTGCCCCGCCGCCCAGCCTTTCGCTCACGAGCGGCGAACGTATCCATATCCACGCCCTCGCGGTCCAGATTCCAAGGCGCGATCCCGCGAATACGCGGTCGCATGGATACGTGCTGCGCAGGGCATCCGCGAGAAAGGCCCCGTATCCGCAGGCCCGCGGACTGAGGGCCCAGCCCGCGAGGCCACCAGATCGACCTGTGCGGGCCCTGGGGCCCGAAACCTGGAGAAAACGCCCTGCTCTCAACAAGTGCGGCGCCAGCATCTCAGGGTTCGAAGCCTCGTGAGAGGTGCCCGGGATGCCACCCGACCCTCCCTGCAACATCGGGGGCGCCCAAGACGCGGGCGCCCAAGACGGGGCTTCGCAAGCCATGGCCCGAGGCACGCGCGCGGCCGAGGAGGGGGGGTGGACCACGGAGCGGATAGCAGAAGCGGGGGCCGTGAGATCTGGGAGATACCATGGCCCCCGCCAGGATTAGGTCGGGCGTGTCCCCCTACAGGCGGATCTTGAGCGAAAAATGAAAAATACTTAAAAATATTCACACAATGTCTTCCGCACGCCGCCCAGAGCGTGATGCCTCCCATCACACCCCCGACGACGACGACGACGACGACGACGACGACGACGACGACGACGACGACGACGCTCCAGGAGCGCGCCAAAACGGCACCAGAACGCCCCCGAAACAATCCAAGCGGCCTCAAGTCGCCGAACAATCGTTCCAAATCGCCCAAGATGACCTCAAAATTGCCGTCGAGGCCGCCAAGAAGCCCCAAGAGAGCCTCAAGAGGCCCTCCAAGACGGCCATTACAATCAAAAATCGTCCCATTCCCAGTGGAACATGTACACTTCCCGCATGAACGGCGTTTCGAGTTTCACAGCGCCTCAGACTACGCAAATAGCCCCCAACATCGCCCCGAGACAGCCCAACAATCCGCTAAAATCGGCCCAAGACGGCCCAAGATAACCCCAAGACGGCACAAGAGAGCACCAGGACCGCCCAAGAGGCGCCCAAAGGGGGATTCTGCCCCTAGGATCACCTCAGAAGCCACCAACATCCCGCCAATAAGTCCCCCAAGACGCCCCAAGAACCACCCAAGAAGCCCAACAAGAAGCCCCAACGACCCCCAAACGGCCCTTACGGGGCCTCCAGAGGCTTCAACACTGCCTCCAAGAGGTTCCCGAGACGCCTGGCAAAAGAACCCCCAAAGCGCCGCATTGACACCAGGCCCTCGGGCAAACGACAGACATGAGACTGTATGGGCTGGCGGAATGAGCGAAGCGATTAAATGAAAAATACTTAAAAAATACTCCCAAATAGCCAGAGATAACAAAACATCGCCCCCAGACTATTTTTTGACCACTTTTGAAGATTCCCCCCTGTAGAGGGACAGGCCCGACCCAAGGCCACGACGCACCTCCCTCGTGGACGCACCTCCCCCGTGGCCGCGCACGACCGGAACCACTGCGGCGCCCTTGGGGCCCAGGGCGCGCCCCCGGCAGCGCCCGGCGGAGGGGCTGGGAGGGCCGCCGCCCTGAGCACTGCCTGCGGTCCAAGCCCGCCCGCAAGTCTTGTCCGGCCGTGGCCGGACGAAGGCCCCTCCTCCTCCTCCTCCTCCTCCTCCTCCTCCTCCTCCTTTTCCTCCCTCCTCCTCCTCCTCCTCCTCCTCCTCCTCCTTTCCTCCCTCCTGCTCCTCCTCCTCCGCCTCCTCCTCACCATCCTCACCATCACCATCAGCAGCATCAGCAACAGCATCAGCATCATCAGCATCATCAGCACCATCAGTATCATCAGCATCATCAGCATCATCAGCATCATCAGCATCATCAGCATCATCAGCATCATCAGCATCAGCATCAGCATCAGCATCAGCATCAGCATCACCATCACCATCATCATCATCATCATCATCATCATCATCATCATCATCATCACCATCAGCATCAGCATCAACACCATCAACACCATCACCAGCATCAACACCATCACCATCACCATCACCAGCATCAGCATCATCATCATCATCATCAGCAGCAGCATCATCAGCAGCATCAGCATCAGCATCAGCATCAGCATCAGCATCAGCATCAGCATCAGCATCAGCATCAGCATCATCAGCATCAGCATCAGCATCATCATCATCATCACCATCACCATCACCATCACCATCACCATCACTATCACCATCACCATCATCATCATCATCATCATCATCATCATCATCAGCATCATCCTCATCCTCATCCTCATCCTCATCCTCATCCTCCTCCTCCTCCTCCTCCTCCTCCTCATCATCATCATCATCATCATCATCATCATCATCATCATCATCATTCGGCAGGGCTGAGAAAATGGTTCACCCCTGGGTAGCGGTAGCCTCAGGGGGGGTACGCCTCACTCGCTCCAAGGCATGGGCCTGAGCGCGTGGGCGAAAGGAGGCAATGCCAGCCTGTGCTCGCCGCTTGGCGGGAGTGGCCGCACGACGGCGGTCGCATAACTTACATCGTGCGCGGCAGGAGGTGGAAGAGGAGGAGGAGGAGGAGGAGGAGGATGAGGAGGAGGGGGAGAAGGAGGGGGAGGAGGAGCGGAGAAGGGGGGAACACATGGGCAACCAAAAGCAAAACAACCAAGAACGTATGGGTGAGATTGCCCTGTCCAGGGCGCAAGGCCAAGACAAAAAGCTACTGGGCCACTACTGGGGTATGGCGACCCCAACCTCCGACCTTGTGGGGTTCCCCAATGGACCAAACATTTGGGGCCGAACTCGAGTGTATGCGACGGGGGGGCGTTCATTTGAGCAGGGACCGACCGTCCCGGCATTCGTCTAGGCCTAGCACGAAATCTTATTAGAAACCAAAACGTGCTGAAAACACAACGATGTTCTTAGAACAGAAGCCCGATTATCAAAACAAAACCGTCTCAGCCAGAAATGGTCTAAGAGCATTTCGTGCAGACCACAAAAGGTTCTTAAAACATTGTTTGTTGGCCCTATAGGCGAGACAGGGCTCTTCGCCACTGGCTGATCCATCCTCGAAAGGGGTGCGTCCATAGGTAGCTCCCCGGGAGGTGGTATCCGCGAGTTCCCTTTCCCTTCTGAGTGGCCAGCTCGAGGACTGAAGGAAACAACTCGCCTTCGATCGTTCTCCTGAATTGCCATTTTTCGTCGGGATCTCGGGGTTTGAAAAAAACACATATCCTGCGATCTTCCTCCGGAATGGCCATTGTTTTATTTGGGGAGCTCGGGGACTGAAGGAAACAACTCGCCTGCGATCGACCTCCTGAGTGGCCAGCTTTTGTGCGGGGAACTCGGGGACTGAAAGAGACAAATTCGCCTGCGATCGTCCTTTGGCTCTCTTGCCCGAAAGCCCCCGGGAGCGGCCAAGGACGTCCGCTGGAGAGCCACTCCCGCTGGACCCCCCCCTTGCCGGGGGCAGGCCTGGCCCGCAGTCCGGCCCGCGCCCGGCCGCCGCGACGCAGGGAGCGCGCCAGGGCCCAGCTGGATGCTTGACTCGGGCTCGACTCGAGTTCGGGAGCGGCCCGCGATGGGCCGGTTTTCCACCACCACCACAACTTGGAGGGGGGAAGGAGGAGGAGGAGGAGGAGGAGGAGGAGGAGGAGGAGGAGGAGGAGGAGGAGGACCCCCCCCGTCCAACTCATGGTGGTGGTGGTGGAAAGCATGCCCATCGGCCAGCCCCGCGGTCCGCGCCCGCGCTCCCTCCGGCCGCCGCGGCGCAAGGAGCGCGCCGAAGGCCCTGCCCTGCAGCGGAGGCCAGTCCACAAGAAACCTTTTTTGTTGACCTCCACGGCTTCACCACATCAGCCAAACAGCCGACTCCTTAGAGCATCTGTGGGAAATGCTGTTAGCAAAATGCACCGAGCAGCAGGTGTAAAACATTGGGCTACCTCGCTTCGGCGAGCGCCGCTTCGGGGAGGGGGCTTCACGAGTTCCTGTCGGAGCGTCCGCCCCTTCCCCTCACAGATCGACCCTCGGCTCGGCCGCCATCCCAACCCTGAGACCCCAAGGCGTCCACTGATTGTTGGTGTGGGCACGTGACGCCTTCCATGGCAAAACCATCGAAGCCCGACCCTGGAGGCAAGCAGGGCGTTTTTCTTGGCATGGCTCTCCACCGGAAGGTGTTCGTCAAGGGCTCGACTCGAGTTCGGCCCACGGAAGACGAGCGGGCCGAAGTTCGACGATGAGTGGAACGAGTGACTCGGGAAGGTCCCCAGAGCGAGAATCCCCGTGGACCTCCACGACGGCCCCAGAGCACCCAAAAAGGGCACCACGACGGCCCAGATGGGGCCCTCAAGAGGGCCTCCGAAGGCCACGAGGCCCGCGGAGAGGCCCCCAGAGGCTCCCATGAGGCCCCCAAGGGTCCCGCAGGAGGCCCCCAAGAGGTCGCAGGAGGCCCTCGAGAGGCCCCGGGAGGCCCCTAAGAGGCCCACCAGCAGAGGCTCCCAGGAAACCAGCAGGGAGCCCCGAGAGGGCCTTACGTGATTCAAGAGGCCTTCTCTTCTTCTTCTTCTTCCTCGTCGTCCTCCTTTTCCTCCCTCTCCTCCTTCTCCCTCATCCTCGCCCAAGTGTTCCACCAAGGGGTATTCCACAACGGCCAGGAGAACACATAGTCCAACAGCTTGGCCATGCTCTTGCCCCAGCGTTCGGCCACGTTGGCGCTTCCAACAGGCTAGGGGCGGCGGTGATTCGCCAAAGGCGTCTTCGATAACCAAGTAGAGTAGACAGAACACTGAACATCAAAATAAAAACAGAGGTCCGGGGATTTCTGGGATCTGTGCAGGGCACTCCTTCCTGGCGGGCGGGGGGGCCGACGGAGGCGCCGCCAGGGGAGGGGCAACTCCGATGTCAAAATCTGAAGCGGCTTCAACTGCTTATGTTTATGCTGTTTCTGCTTTTCTTCGATGATTAGAAAGCAGATAAACCACCCGCACAGTAAGCACCCCGACAGGCTGAGCCGTTTAGAAGACGCGCCTCAGGAAGGAATCGAGCAGGCCAGGGCTGTTCAATCAACGCCCAGGGCCGCTTGGCAAGCGCCAAGAATAAGGATTGGGTGAGCCCCCGCCCCCCGCCCGCATAAAATTAAGTCGGGCGTGTCCCCCTGCAGGGGAATTTTGGGCGAAAAATACGAAATACTCAAAGCATACCCTCCGAATATTCAAAAGTGGTCAGAAAATCGCCCCCTGACTATGTCTGGACCATTTTTGGATCTTCCTCCTGTAGAGGGACAGGCCCGACTTGAGCATGGAAAGGACACCGAATGCCGTCCTCGGGCTCGCGCCCGCCCGTGTCAGCACGATGCCCCTCAGCTCCGCGAGCGACAGCGCCCCCGGCGCGCGACGGGCGGGGCGCGTGCCGGGGGCGCTGGCGGGGGTCCTCGCGCGGGAGGGGCCTTAGCGAGCCGACCAGCGGCGCGCGAGCTCGCATCCTCCTCCTCCTCCTGTTCCTCCTCCTGTTCCTCCTCCTGTTCCTCCTCCTGTTCCTCCTCCTGTTCCTCCTCCTGTTCCTCTTCCTGTTCCTCCCCTCCCCTCCTCCTCCTCCTCCTACTCCTCCTCCTCCTGCTCCTATTCCTCCTCCTCCTCCTATTCCTCCTCCTCCTCCTCCTCCTCCTTGCCCTCCTCTTCCTCCTCCTCCTCCTCCTCCTCCTCCTCCTCCTCCTGCTCCTGCTCCTGCTCCTCCCCCCCCTTCCGCTCGCGGCCGTGCGCGGGTCTCTCGTTGGCACGCCCGCAGTGGGCACGGAGAGGAGGGGTACGAACGCCCAACAGCACATGCAGCCCAACACCGACGGCGGCCGCTACTGGGCAGGCGGCCTGCTGCCTCACATTGCCAACGTCCTCGGCGACACCGACAGCGAGTCCTGTCCAAAGCGAACAGGAACTCCTGTCGGTGTTTGAACCGGTGGTTCAAAGATGGGTCCTGAGAGATGGGGTCCTAAGGACGAGGTGCCTCAAATTTACCCTTGGACCCCTTCCTATCCGAATCCCTAGGACCCCATCCCTCAAGACCACATCTTTGAACCACCGACTGAACCCCCCTTTCTGTACGCAATATCGATCGTCCCGATCTCCCGCGGGCGCTCGGTGGTCGGGAGCTGGCAGGCTCCTCCGCCGCCTCACGCAAAGGGCGGCTCCTCCAAAGCTGGCCGGCTGCCTGAGACAACGGCCACTCCCAGGGGGGAGGGGGTCTGCCAGCCATGCCTCCTCCTCCTCCTCCTCCTCCTCCACCTCCTCCTCCTCCTCCTCCTCCTCCTCCCACCTTCCATAGCCATTCGGGCTCAAGGGTTCGGACGCCCGAAGATGGTACGGACAAACAATTGGAATCACGATGCCCAACTGCAAATCTTGTCCAAAACCGACAGCGGCCGCTGTTGGGCAGGCGGCCTCCTGTCTCGAATGGACATAGCGACATAGCCTGCGGCGGCACGGACCGCGAACCCTGTTCGGAATGGACAGGCACTCCTGTCAGCCGTCGTACCCACTCTCTCCGTAGGTACCCACTTCGCTCGCACCGAGCATTGCTTCTGACGCTCGCCCCACGGCAGCGGTGCGCCGCGGGTCGCTCTGGGAGCGGCCGGGGGCACGCCTGTGCGGCGTGGACGACAGAGCGCCGCGCCAGGCGCCGGCGAGAGGCGCCGGCGAGCGGGAGGCCGCCTGGCTGGTGCTGCTGGCCGCCGCGGGCGAGAGAGGAGGCGGGCGACGGCTGCGAAGTGCGGGGCGGACAAGGACACGCGTCCGACCCGAACGTGTAGTACGAAGTCTTCTCGTACGGTACGGGCCCGATCACAAGAAACTTTCCGCGAGGACCTCAACCCTGAGAGACCCCAGGACGACCATTGAATTCTGGTGTGGGGGGACATCACGCTCTCCATAGCAAAGCCGTCGAGACCCAAGAAACCCTGAGCACCCTGGAGGCGAGCAGGGCGTTTCTTGGCTGATGGGCAACGATAGGGGGGGACTGGCATAGTGGGGGATGCATCGGGCTGGAATCGGCGATACATCGCCGATAGATCGGCGATGGGCCTCCGATCGTGAATCCGCACCTTCCTGGGCAGGTTGGGGCTGTCGGGCCCCCATCGGCGATGAATGGGCGATTGGGGGTCGATGTATCCCCCCCTATATATATACATATATATATATATATATATCGGAGGTGACCGGGGTGAGATCGAAGTGGAACGGAGAGCCCCCCTACCGGGAAATCGATTTCGGTTTCGTGTTCGTGCGTGCCGTGCGTGCGGGCGAGGCGAAGCTGCGTGGGCGGGCGAGAGAAAGTCTCCTGGCTGAGGCGCGGCCGGACCAAATGTGTCTCTTCCGGGCGGCCGGTGGCGCGCGGTGTCCCGCCGGTCCCGCTGGTGTCCCGTCGGTGTCCCTGTGGCTGAGGCGCGGCCAAACCAAATGTGTCTCTTCCGGACGGCCGGTGGCGCGCGGTGTCCCGCCGGTGTCCCGCCGGTGTCCCGTCGGTGTCCCGTCGGTGTCCCGATGATGATGTTGAAGATGATTATGATGATGATTATGATGATGATGGTGATGATGATGATGGTGATGATGATGATGTTGATGATGGCGATGATGATGATGATGATGATGATGATGATGATGATGATGATGTTGACGTTGATGATGATGATGATGATGATGATGATGATGACGTCGATTGTGAGATCGATTGTGATATCGATAACTAGTGAGACCGAATGTGAGATCGATTGTGAGATCGACAGTGAGATCGATTGTGAGATCGACAGTCAGATCGATTATGAGATGATGATGATGATGGTGATGATGGTGATGATGGTGATGATGATGGTGGTGATGATGATGACGTTGATGATGTTGATGATGATGGTGTCCCGATGACGATGGTGTTGATGATGATGTTGATGATGGTGATGATGATGTTCATGATGATGATGATGATAGCGTCCCGATGATGATGATGATGATGATGATGATGATGATGATGTCGATGATGATGATGATGGTGTCCCGATGGTGAGGATGATGATGATTATCATGTTGATGATGATGAGGATGACGATGATGGTGTCCCGATGATGATGATGCTGCTGATGATGATTATGATGATGATGACGATGTTGAGGATGATGATGAGATGATGATGATGATGATGATGATGGTGATGATGATGATGATGATGATGATGATGGTTTCCCGATGATGATGGTGTTGATGATGATGATGATGATGATGTTGATGATTATGGTGTCCCGATGATGATGACTATGATGGTGATGGTGATGGTGATGGTGATGGTGATGATGGTGATGATGATGATTGATGATGGTGATGATGATGGTGTCCCGATGATGATGATGATGATGATGATGGTGATGATGATGATGATGATGTTGATGATGGCGATGATGATGATGATGATGATGATGATGATGTTGATGTTGATGATGATGATGACGTCGATTGTGAGATCGACTATGATATCGATAGTGAGACCGAATGTGAGATCGATTGTGAGATCGACAGTGAGATCGATTGTGAGATCGATAGTCAGATCAATTATGAGATGATGATGATGGTGATGATGGTGATGATGGTGATGATGGTGATGATGATGGTGGTGATGATGATGATGACGTTGATGATGGTGATGATGATGGTGTCCCGATGACGATGGTGTTGATGATGATGTTGATGATGGTGATGATGATGTTGATGATGATGATGATATATAGTGTCCCGATGATGATGATGATGACGTTGATGATGATGATGATGATGATGATGTCGATGATGATGATGGTGTCCCGATGGTGATGATGATGATTATTATGTTGATGATGATGATGACGATGATGGTGTCCCGATGATGATGATGTTGCTGATGATGATTATGATGATGATGACGATGTTGAGGATGATGATGAGATGATGATGATGATGATGATGATGATGATGATGATGATGGTGTCCCGATCATGATGGTGTTGATGATGATGATGATGTTGATGATTATGGTGTCCCGATGATGATGACTATGATGGTGATGGTGATGGTGATGATGATGATGATGATGATGATGATGCTGATTGATGATGGTGATGATGATGGTGTCCCGATGATGATAATGATGATGATGTTGATGACGACGATGTTGCTCGTCGAGATCGATAGTGAGATCGAATGTGAGATCGAATGTTAGATCGACGATTGTAAGATCGATAGTGAGATCGATAGTGAGACCGAATGTGAGACCGAATGTGAGATCGACGATTGTAAGATCGATAGTGAGATCGACAGTGAGACCGAATGTGAGACCGAATGTGAGATCGATTGTGAGATCGATTGTGAGATCGATTGTGAGATCGATAGTGAGATCGATAGCGAGATCGATTGAGTGAGACGTTGGTTCCCCCTCCCCCCTCACCTCCTTATCACCCGCAGGGTGGTCGTATAGGTATATATATATATATATATATATATATGCCTGCCCCCCCCCTACCGGTGCC
>CAUYUJ010012858.1:364429-371929 GCA_963575745.1 Prorocentrum cordatum | reverse complement strand
AGGCGCGGTCGGGGCCCACGGGCCGGAACGGCGGGTGGCGTCCCGGGATCGGCCTCGTGAAACACGGGAGGTCCGCCTCTGGGTCCAGCGTCGACCAGCCCTCCAAGACCGAGGCGTTCAGTGGGAGCCTCTCCACCACAAGCAAGACCTTGAAGTACGCGGCCTCACCCACACCCTTGGTCTCGACGGTGGCGTCGGACGCCGAGAATGCCGTGACGGGCCACGAGCACCAGTACAGGCGCGGCCGCTTGATGTGAGCGTGACACCTGGGACCGAGGAACACGGGCGTGACTCCCAGCGCCCTGGTGATCTCCGCCCTCGACTCCAGGGTCATGCTGGACACATTCTCGACGAACACCATGGTGCGCTTAGGACAGGCAACCTCCGCTGCCTGGATCAGCTCGGGGACCGGGAAGAAGAGCTTCGGCCTCGACCCCTCTAGGTCGGTCCCCACGACATTGATGCTTGCAAGATCTCGGCTCGGGCTTCCCGCGCACAAGACGACCCGGTCGGCGTCCCGCGCATAACCCTTCAGCATCTCCGTGAACCGCACCGTGTCGACGGCCTCGATGAGGCCAAGCTCGATCACGCCCGCCCAGCGGCGACTCACCAGTCGCCGGGCAGCGGGCTCAACCTCGCAGCTGACGGGGGCGATCACGTCGTTCGGGAGTCTGGAGGCCTCCACCGCGGCCCCAGCAGCGCCTGCGTAGAGCTCGATGAGAGCTATGCGAGGGGGCCACCGCGCACCACGCACAGGAGCCGCAACTGCACCAGGCCGCAAAGTCACTGCTGAAGCTCCCCCCCTCGCGCAGGCAACGCCCCGCGCCGAGAGCCCAGCCGTGTGGCAGATGCCCCCAGCGCGCTCACTGGCATCGGTCGCAATGACACAAGTGTCGATCCTTGCGCGCAGGTCGGTGTATGCCAGCGGCAGCGCCATCGCGAAGTCCGAGAGCTCGTCGCACATGCCAAGGGGAACAGCCTGCGGTCGCGTCCAGCACCCAGCAGCCCCCACGCTGTTGAGGAACCCCACAAAAGGCCTCCTGAACTCCGCTGCCCTGTCGCACCTGCCCAGGACCATGAGCATGCCCTGCGTCGAGAGGCCCTGTCTGCCCACGCCCCACAGGATGAGCGCGAGCAACTGGTGCAGCTTCTCGGTCGTGACTCCAACCTGGCCGACGGCCCCGTCAAACCCCGCGCCCATCTGCTCGAGGACCAGCGCGCGGTGCTTGACCTTGCCGGGGGCGACGCTGGTCCCCGAGCAGCCGTAGGCGGCCCTCTGCTTCTCCGGGGCGCAGCTCACCGCGCCGATGAGCTCCGCGACCATCGCGCTGGGCACCACCTCGCCATGGTCCCAGTCGTCGATGCAGTACTGGACCCACTGCTGCTCGAGCCCCCTCGACTTGAACGGAAGTGGGCGGTCCTTGTGCCACTCGAGATCCGCGGGAAACCCCGCAGCGAGGGGACGAGAGCCGACCCCGAGGCGCCTGTGGCAGTGCTGAAACACCGAGTCCGCGTTGATCCAGCCCAACGGGAAGACGAGCAGCGCGAGGTGTGTCTTCCCTGGGCCCGGCACACCGATGAGCTCGCTCGGGATCGCCTCCGCGAGGGCCATGCATGGCTGCCAAGCCTCGGGCAGCTCGCAGCCGTAGAAAGCGGAGGCCAGGTCACCTGAGGACCCGAGCAGCATGTGGCCCTCTGGGAGCGGGACGGCGACCCACGAGGGCGATGCACTTAGGGTCCCAATGTCGTCCCTCATGATGCGCTGGTAGCTGTCGGCCGGGACCATGTTGATGATCAGGCGCTGGGCGCACGCCTGGCCGGGTGACCGCGTGCCGCCCTTGGCGTCCCCGAACGCCTCAGCGAGCACCCTGCGGCTCCCGACCTTGAAGATGCGGTCGTCGGCGATCGGCGCAGCCAGCCCCAGCTCGACGAGCTTGGTCCAGATGCGGTACCACTCCTGCTTGGACGTGACCTGGATCGCCGCCCGCGGGACCTCGGCAGGCGACTCATCCCGAGGGAGCAAAGCCAGCGTGGGGCCGGCAAGCCAGGCGCCCGCCTGAGCGTCCGCGAGGTCGACCGCCTTGACCGATGCGGGGGCGCCCTGCGCGGGGAGGCCTGGCATGTTGCCTGCAAGCGAGAGCGGCGGGGCGCGGGACGTCACCTCGCCCCCGTGGGAGTCGGTCTTCGACGCGATGACCAGGTCCCAGTCCGGGAGCTCGAACGCTGCGGCAGCATCCTGAACGAAGTTCACACACACCTCCTGCACAATGCCGAGCGCACTGATCTGACCTGCCGTGGGCCGCCTCGCGGCGACGGTTGGACATCGCATGTGCCCCATGTACGGGTAGTTCAGGCTGAAGTCCACGAGCAGGGCCCACCCCGGCGCCGTGGCGGCGTCCACCTCGCAGGTCTCCGGCAACTGCTGGTGCAAGTACCAGGCGGCACGGTGCCTCTCGAAGAGTGGGGCGTCGGGCAACGGAACCGGCGACACCTCGCGCAGCCGCGCGAAGCTGGCCGTGGGGTCTGGCGAAGTGCACATCTCACAAACATACCGCCCGATCGCCCCTGGCGAACCGTGCACCGCCTCGTGGACCGCGAGGGCGAGCCTGAACTTGGAGCTGGCACCTGTGCCTACCTCGGCTGGCATCTGGCGCCACCGCCGAGCCCGCGAGCTGCCGCGCAGCTGCCGCTCAGGCGGGCGGAGGGCAGGCGGGGGCGAGCGCGAGGCCGCGGCCTCCGCAGCGTCAGCCCTCACGCCCGAACCCGGGCTGTCCTGCGGGCAGTGCTCGTGCCGCGGCTCCTCCCCGTCTTGCCTTTGCCGCGGCTCTTGCCAGCCGGCGGCCTCCCAATGTGCGCCTTCCACGCCGCCTGGGTCTCGCCCTCGCGCCTCGGATGGGCCGCCTTGTGCTGCGCGAAGCTCCGGCCTGCAGCCGCGTCCGCTGGTGGCACGCGGGCGGCGGCTGCTGCGTCGAGGTCCCCCTCGGAGTCGCTCAGGAGCTGGACCGACCGCGTGGGACTGCAGCTGGTCCTCCGCGCTGCTGGCGGCTTCTTCCCGGCGCGGAGAGCTGCTGGACCGTCGCCTGGGTCTCGTCCGGCAAGGATCCTCATCGCCTCGGGCGATCCTGAGTCTGGCGCCCCGGGAGCAGGGGGCGGGCGGCGCGCCTCCGCGCGCCCATGGCCTGCAGGTGCCGTCCCCCCCAGCAACGGAGACGGCTCCCGGCCAGGCCCCCAGCCCGGCCTGCGGTCTGCAAGTCGCTGGTGGAGTTCGGCGACCTTCAGCTCCCGGGCCTCGACCTGCTCGGCAGCGTTCTCCTCGTCCAGAGAGGTGCCTGACGGAAGCTGTTCCTGCGCGACCAGCGTGAGCCATCGTGCCGATTGCCAGTTTCCGTCGCGGATGGCCATCGACCGCGCCTTGAACTCCAGCACGACCAGATCCGCCGTCTTGATGACCTCCCCGCGCAGGATGCCGTCGAGCGCCAGCCCCGGCGGGCGGAGGACCCGCCCCTCGACTGACCCCAGCGTCTGCGGCGGGTGAGCATCGAAGAACACCGTGTTCAGGAACTGTGCGACACACGGGGCCCGCAGGTCGGCCTCGCCTGCAGACAACTGCTGAGTGAACTGGCTGCGCAGGTGGCCAAGCCCACTCACGAGGAGAGCGTCGGGCCGCTGTCAAGCAATCCAGCCGAACAAGTCGCGCTTGCTGCTCACGCCCTGGTAGCGGTCGCGGCCCCCAAGGCGCCCTGTGTCGCTCTCCGCGCCGTCCTCCACGTCGTCGTCGTCGCGGTCCAGGAGCGCCGCGGTCACGGCCGATGCTGGCCTGCTCCTCCTCCCCGAGGCGCCAGTGCGCGCTGGGGCAGCAGCGGCGGCTCGGCCAGCAACCTCCTGTGCCAGGCGCTCGCCTACGGCTCCTGCCGGGCGCGCAGCGTTCTTGGGCGTGCCCTGCCTCGGCACGCCACGAGCTGCCCTGCCCTCCAGCCGCGCCAGCCGCGCCTCGAGCTCGGGGTCCTCGGCGGTCTCCTCGAGCCCGGCGAACTCCTGGTCGAGTGGGCTCGCCACTCCTGGACCGCCCGGGGTCTGGGTGCCCTCCACCTCGCGGGCGCACTTGTGCGGAGGCCCGCGAGGCTCCTCCTTGACTTTGTTGCTCCCATCCCCGAGCGGCCAGCCGCCGACCTCTCCAGGCAGTGGCTCGGCCGAGGGCGCGTCGGTCCGCACAGGCGCCCCAGGATTCGCTGCTGGGCAGATGAGCTTCGCCCGCTCGCGGGCCACGCCGCGGGGGTCCACTACCTGCCACACGACCAAGTGCTCGACCACAGCGCCAGCTGGAGCGACCGTCCCGCACTTGTTGGCGCTGCACCTGCAGAGGTGGAAGACCGTGGCCGCGGGGCGTGCGCCCCGCTGCCCGCAGGTGGCCGCCTACCATGAGATGTACGGGTCCCTGGCGCCCACCTGCCGGGCCTTGATGAATCTGCCGAAAGTGTCCGCCTGGTAGGCGACCTCGACCTCGAGCATCTCGACGCCCTGCGGCGCCCCTGCGTCGTCCTAGACCCGCGCCAGGACCCGTGCACCAGCCCTCGGCGGCAGCCCCGCCACCAGCTCGTCGTTCAGCACCGCGTCGAGCCAGGCTCCTCTCGGGAAGGGCCACCCGCCGGCAGCCGGGGCTGCCCGGTCCATCGGGCTCCTCGCCAGCAACAAAGCGGGAGAGGGGCGACCCGCGCCCGGGATCCTCGTCTCCCAGCCAGGTCTTCGCTCCCCTCACCCCACCAAGGCTGCCAGCGAGGCTGATCAGAATCAGTCGTCTGAGCGTGGCCCTGCAAGTGGCCGCGCGCGGCGCGGCAGTCTTTCAGTAGACAGAGTGGCTTGGCAGCGGCCACAGACGGGCGGCACCGCCCGGTGACTCCGCTGCCTGTCGCAAGCCAACACAGCTACGGAAGATGGATGAAACTCACGTTATCCATCAACGGCGTCGCGCACGCTCAGGTGGACTCCGCATAGGTTTCCTTGGAAGGTTCATATATATATATATATATGAATTATATAATATATTATATTATATATATGCACACAGTATGCACGCACGCGCACACACACACACAAACACACACACACACATACACACACACACACACACACGGACGCACACTTTTTGCGTCGGCGGCTGGGCAGAGGGTGACTGCTCCGGCGGAATGGCAACTGGGGACACGCTGTATGCAAATTAAGGCCGCAATGCACGGGGAGGGGGAGGAGCCCCAGCGCAACAGGGGGGGAGGAAGCCGGGCCACTCAGAGCTGACGACTGCGGCGGAGGGGTCGCCGAGGTGGGAGACCAGCGCAGGCACTGAGCTGCACTGAGCTGCACTGAACTGAAGCTGGGGGTGGGCAGCACTGTCCTGCAACTGGTGACGGAGAAATACAACGAAGCGAGCCCCGACCCTGCCCAAGGCACGGTCCAAGGATGGGCCGAGTGTCAAGACCAGCGGGCCAACGAGGCGCGTGCAGGGGAATGCCGGGGGGGGAGCCAGCGCGCTGAGCTGCACTGAGCTGCACTGAGCTAAGCTGGGCAGCGCAGAGCTGCATAGCAGAAGCTGGGGGAACGCGCGGCCCAGCTGACTGAGCGGCAAAAGAGAGGCAACGGGAGCGCCAGCACGGCCCGGCGAACCACCAGGTGCGGCCCAGAGGGCATCTGACGCACCGAGACCCGGGGGCCTCGAGGCCTGGACTGAACTGCGCAAGGCAAGAAGGGGCCAAGGGGCAATCTCGGAAGCGAGCGCGGCGCTGCGGGCACGAAGGGGCAGTGTGGAGCGGCACAGGTCGCCACTGGGCGGCCCGGCGGCGAGCAGCCCGGAGCCAGGCGGAACAGGACACCGGAGGGCGCGGCGCCCAACCCAGCAGCCGAGCCCTGGTCCCGAGAGAAGCGAAGCGCCGAGACCTGCGGGCCTGCGAGGCGCAACCGCGGCACCGCCAGAGAGCGGACCGAGGCGGCCGGGACGGGGCAATGGACGAGCCGAAGAAGCGGGCGGCCAGGACCTCGACCCGCGCCGACGGGGGGAACCCCGACGTCGGCTACGGAGGGGAGCGCCGAGACCAGGCGAGGAGGGGCTGCCCAGGGGCGCAGCAGCGCCGAGGCCACGGGGAGGGGCCCCGCCAAAAGAGAGCGCCGAGGCCGGATGCCAACCGGCAGCGGGCAGGCGGGCCGCGCCCAATGAAGGGCGGCAAGCCAGAGCGAGCGGATAAGCCCAGGGGCGGAGCTACCTGAGTACCCGCACGCGGCGAAGTGACCAAGAAGCGACCACGGCCAGACACCGGTAGCCGGTGCTGGGCGGGTGGCCGGACGTGCCAAAGAATCGTCAGGGCCAGACACCGGTAGCCGGTGCTGGGGGCGTGGCCAGAAGGCCAAGCAGAGAAGAAGGGCACAGGCACCACAAAAGGAGTGCTGCCCTGGCCGACCAAGCCGGCAAGGCCGATGGGTGCCGCAGGCGGGGCCATGGACGAAACCTGCAGAAAGCCGGCGCCCCGAGAGGTAGGAAGCGGCGGCGGCGCAGAGCACCCCAAGGCAGGCGGGAGGCGGCGTACAGCCACGAGCAGGCGGCAAGACCAGCCAGCAGTGACGGGGCCAACCCGGGGAGGGCGGCCAGCAGGGGAGCCAGGCCGCTCGCCAGCACAGGCGCGGGCGGGCCCCACGCCTGTGCGCGATAAGAGGGCGAGCCCCGAGCAGGGGGGGCTTGCGGGGGGGCACCGAGCAGGTGCACGACGGGAGGCAGCCGCGAGGGCAAAAAAGGACAGCCGGCAGGCCCCGAGCAAGAGCTGGAGGCCTGCGGGGGGGGGACCAAATAGGTGCACGACGCGAGAAGCCACGAAGGCAGGAAGGGGAGGGCGGCGGCAAAAGGGGCCACTGCCAGGGCGGGGGTGCCACGCTCAGTACAGGTCGAGGGCGTAATGCCGCTGAAGGCTACCAGCGGCGGTTGCTGGAAGCTGACCCGCGCTGGCGGGAAGCGTCATGGTTAGGCCACGAGGAGTCCGCTGGGCGCTTCCCTTTACCGTGCGAAGGAGCACCCTTCCCTTTGCCTTTTGCGAGGTCCGAGTATTGTCTCCGCTTGTCAAGTTCGCGATACCATTCAGAGTTCCAGTCGACGTATATGCCCTTCTTCCAGCAGGCCCTGCGCACGCACGTCGTAGTTGACCTCGCCGAGGTCAATAACGAAACCTTTGCAGAATTCAGGGTACGCTGCGGGTCTTTGTCGGAGTGGGGCCCAGACTCGTGATCGCAAACGGCGTTCCACCCAATGGTGAGCATGGCGCCGCATTCTTTCTTGAGGCAATTGACCACCGCTCCCCAGTCTTCCCTTGCGTTGTCTCGGTGGTTCCACGTAGGGGCCCAGGTAAACAAGTGCTTTGGTCTATTGTAGAGTCCAGCATCCCTGTCCGAGTGAGGAGCGGGCAACGAGACAGGGGGCGTGTGGCGTAAACGGACACACATACATACACACAACACACACATACGCAC
>CAUYUJ010012858.1:341929-361929 GCA_963575745.1 Prorocentrum cordatum | reverse complement strand
TCTCAGTCGCCTGGGACAAGAAAAATATAAAAATCGGGCCTCGAGGCTCCTAGGAGACGTACAAATACAAGTGAATTGCCTTCCGTTTCGATGGGAGCCTCAATTCGGCACACCCCTCACGCATTTCGTCGACGTTGGACGCTCAGCTGGCCCCCGAGACGGCTCCTTGAAACCTCAATTCGGCACACCTCTCACGCACGTCGTGCCCCATGGACCCAAGGCCCTTCGCTTGCCTACAAGCCTGTCTAATCAACCACGGGGGGCACATGCGGCCCAAAGAAGCACGGCAGCGATTGGTGCCGGTTGTTGTTGAACTCTCATTCTTGAAGAATAATTATTGTTGATCCCCCCCCACCGGTGCACATTGATTTTTGTTCGATTGAAGTGCCACCCCCGGGGCTCGCACCTTGTTTTTTCTCAAGGAAAGTCTTCCTGCTCAAACTGTGCCCCTGCCTCCCGGGCTACAACAACAATGGCTCCCGCCTGAGACTTCCTCGATTTTTACTCAGGACCCCCGCTCCCGCCTAGGACTTCCGCGCAATTTACTCAGGAAAGGCGCTCCCGTCTGAGACTTCCTCGCAATGTAATCAAGACCCCGCTCCCGCCTGAGACTTCCGTGCAATTTACGTGGGAACGGCGCTCCCGCCTGAGACTTTTCGAATTTTACTCAGGACCCCCGCTCCTGCCTGACATTTCCGCGCAATTGACTCAGGAACGGCGCTCCCGCCTGAGACTTCCTCGCAATTTAGTGAGGACCCCCGCTCCCCCTGAGACTTCCGTGCAATTTGCTCAGGAACGGCGCTCCCGCTTGAGACTTCCTCGCAACTTAGTCAGGGCCCCCGCTTCCGCCTGAGATTTCCTCATAATGTACTCAGGACTGCGCTCTCGCGTGCGACGTCCTTACAAATTATTCTGGAATTGCGTTTCGGCGCTCAAGAACCACGCGCGCGCCAAGGACGCCTTCACAACGTGGTATCTTCCCTCTTCCTTCGTCCTTCCCCCTCCCCTTCCTCCCACTCTCCCTCGTTCTTCCCCTCCTCCTCTTGCAGGGCCCGTGCCAATTCCAATGGCGGACAGAGAAATGTACGCCCCCGAAGGATTGTCCGCCCGTTCCGGTTTGCCCGTACGTCTAAGCCCGCCGGCCCCAGCAAAGAGAAAAAATCCCCCCGAAAGGGGTGTGATCGAAGACGAAGAGGGCGGGCATCGAGGGTGTAGGGTATACGTGTTGAATGACTCGCGGGCAAGTAAGAGCGTACAGCCTTAAAATGGTTGTTGTTGTTGTTGTTGCTGAATTCGCACTTCTGAAAACAATTATGGTTGATCCCCCCCACCGGTGCATACTGTTTTTTCTCAATCAAAGTGTGCCCCTCGACGATCGCACCCTGTTTTTTGACAGAGAAACTCTTCCTGCTCAAACTAGTCCCTTGGCCCCCGGGTTACAACAACAACTGCTCCCGCCTGAGACTTCCTCACAATTTAGCCAGGACCCCCGCTCCCGCCCGAGACTTCCTCGCATTTGATTCAAGAATCGCGCTCCCGCTTGGGACTTCCCTACAATTTATTCAAGAATCGCTCTCCCGGAGCTCTGGAGTCGCGCTCTCGCTGGAAACTTGCTTGCAACTTACTGAAGAGTGGCCTTGCGTGGGGATTTCCTGCAATTTGCCCAAGCGCCGCGCTCCCGACACCCAGGCGCCCGTTGTGACCCCATGTGCGTGCCATTCGTGGCCCCGCTGTCGCCAGTTGTGTCCCACGTGGCCCACTTGCTACCCTCAGTGGCCCCATAGTTGCCTTCTGTGGCCCCGCATTATCTGCACTTCGTGGCCCCCGCTCGTTCGCACTCTTCATGGCCCCATACGCATTCCCTTCGTGTCCCCGCTGTCGCCCTTCGTGGCCTAGTTCGTGCCCTTCGTGGCCCTGCTGTCGTTCTCTCTCGCTCTCGCTTTCGCTCGTCGTCGCCGTCGTCGCCGTCGTCTTCGACGTCGTCGTCGTCGTCGTCGTCGTCGTCGTCGTCGTCGTCGTGGTCGGTTCCCTGTCTGTCCCTCTTGGGATCGGGTCGACGGTCCGCGGCCGCCCCGCCGATCAGCGCTGCCGCTGGCCAGGCCGACGGTCCGCGGCCGCCCCGCCGCTTGCCAGGGCCCCGCCTGCAGGGAAGAAAGGTATACCCCCAAAAAGGGGTTCGATCGAAGACGAAGAGGGCGGGTATCGAGGGTTTAAAATTATTGTTGTTGTTGTCGTCGTTCCCCCCGCGACCCGGCCCGCGAACCACCCGCGACCCACCTCACGACCCACCCGCGACCCACTCCGCGAACTAACCGCGACCCACCTCAAAACCCGCTCGCGACCCACCCGCGACACAGCCGCGACCGGCCCGCGACCCGGCCCGCGACTCACCCGCGACTCACCGTCGACCCACCCGCGATCCACCTGCGACCCAACCCGCGACCCACCTACATTGTTTTAACAAAAAATCGGCGCCTGCGGCGGGTTCGTTGTATAGCTTGAGGAATTATGCGCCTGCGGCGGGCTTCTTCAAGGCCTCGCAAACTGCCGACGTCCCCGCCGACCCCTCACTCTAATCCGCAACTGCGGGGTGCTACGTACATATATACTGGGTCACCCATCATCGTGACACGCGCCGCGCGAAGTGCGAAGCGCGGCCATGAGAGCGGTTTTGTTCAGATTTTTCGCGATAGCGGCCATTACTGGCCCCGCCCCCCCCCGCTCGTGCTGACGCTCTAACTGCCTCAGGCTATTCCTAGACAGTCCCGGGACGGCGCCAGCGCGAAACGTGACGTCACCGGCACCCGCCACCCCCCACCTCTGGGTGACGCCCGCTACCGCCCCAAGGCATCAAAAACGCCCTCCACTTCGGCGCTCTCGCGCCGATCCCTGGAGACGAGCGCCTGTCCGGTCCGGGCCGCGAGGCACGCGGCGCCCGTCTTCTGCGGGCCCGCGCGGCAGGGCTGCCCTCAAGTCGGGCCTGTCCCTCTACAGGAGGAATATTGAAACATAGGAAAAAAAATCGGGGGACGATGTTGTGACTAGTTTGTGACTATGTTCTGACTGTTGCTATGTTTCCTCCAAAAGCCCCCTGCAGGAGGACATGCCCGACCGAAGGATGCCCCAGACATCACCGCTCGGAGGCCGAGAGGCGCGCTCCGGAGCGTGCTGGCGGCGAAGAGCGCCGACCCCGTGACAGCGGCGGCCCTCGGCACGCCGTAGGTCCCGAGGAGCTCGCGGGGGCTGACCGACACGGTCAGGAGGCCTCGGGAACGACGACGACGACTACGACAACGACGACGACCACGACCATGACCATGACGACGACGACGACCACGACCACGACGACGACGACGACGACGACGACGACGGCACTGGCGACGGCGACTTCGACGACGACGGCGACGACGACGGTGGTGGCGACGACGACGACGACGATGACGACGTGCTTCCTTCGGGGTTCTCTGGCGAGCTTGGGGGCGCGACAAAACGGCCTGGGCCTCCGCAGGCAGTGCCGATCGCTCCTTCCGATCCGCAGCATCGTCATCACCAGAGGGGTCCTGATCGTCTCGAGCGTGATCGCGTGATCATCGCCACTGGTATTATGATGTTCCAACCTACTTTAGCCTTGATCACCAGAAAGAATTTCAAGCACCAACAAAAATACCGACACTCGAAGGTTTTCACGTGTCGGGCCCTGGGAGATACTCTTCAGACACTGTTTCGACACTATTTCGATACTTTTCCGGGTGCTCGAAACTAATTCTGGGATGTGGTCCTTAAGTACGATGGGAGCAACATAACACTGGTATGTTCGCCAACGCTAGCAGTTGTCGCCAGTCATCATCCCATGGTCATTGCACACATAAATGTGACTGCGACATCTTTGTCCACGTGAATCCGATTCTCGATGCTCTGGAGCTCACGGCAGTGACCCTCTTCTGCCGCAGGAAGACGAACCATTGACGCACCAAAGGTTTATGAACGATGTTGCTACCAAAGAGTGTCTGAATGACTCTTGCTTCTCACGCTTGTCGGCCCAATCGGCCACCGTGCCCACGAAACGTTGTCATGATTACCAGACAGGGTATCTCTAATATCCCATGGGCTACCCCTGCTAGAAGGACTATTTTCCACTATAAACGCACCCCTACGTTGTACTCTCCAGCTCTCGCCGCAGCCACAATCGTGCTTCAAGACGCCCCACGGGCCTCAAGATAGATACCCAAACATAGCTCATAAGCCCTACAGCGCGCCTAACGGGCCTCAGACTGAAGACAGCGCAGAAGCCTATGAGAAGCTCCCTTCACGATGCCTCCCAAGAGGCCACAACGACAGCCCTCAGGCCCCCCCCCCAACGATCCCTCAATCAATGTGCTGGGAGGAGAAAACACTGAACGTAAGCAGTAGTTGCTCAATGCTGCTGGCTTCCCCAAGTGTTCGGCCCAAGATGGTATCGGGAATACGTTCGAGAGCTCCAAGACTGGCTTAACAAATCCCGATCAACTCCCCAGGACAACCCATAAGTAGGACACCCATAGATATCGATGGCGCTACTCTGCAGACCTCTTCCTTGGTGCGATCCGACCAGGATTTCGAGGCCATTCCAGCGGTGGCGACAAGGGCCTCCCAAGAGGCTTAAAAAGGAGAACGCGAACGCCATGGCGAACGCCATGCCAAGATAGCAACCTCGGTACATTGTCATCCACAGAATAGCGGCTATTTCACAAGACAGCCAAAATACTGACCCATGGAGCGCCTCTAAAACGCCATGGCCCCAAGAGAGCTGCAAACAAACACCTTGTGATCCGACCAAACGGCCCCACGACGCCCAACAAATCCCTCTTGAGAGTCCCTCTGGAAACCGGAACAGAGGCCCGCGCCACAAATGCCCTCAAGAGGCGTCATTTCCAATCAACCAAAGTCACGCAACCGCCTTGCAACTTTACGAAGACGCCGCGCTAGAGCATCGTAGGGGCATCTGGGCGGCTCAAGACGGCCCCGAGGCAACCCCGATGACAGCCACACAAGAGCCCCAGGAAGCCCCTCGACGACCCAAATGAGCTCCATGAGAGCTAGTCAAGAGGTGAAGCGAAAAGTGACACATGTGACGGTCTTCGGTGCTCGATGCTTTGCCATCCAGCGGACTGAGCTGGCACGGTGGCACGCTGGCAACGCTTACATACCCACGGTGACAACAATTCACTGTTTGGAGGGTCCACGCTGGCAAACCTTCTCTCTCGGTTGTTGAAGGCGTCTCGAGCTTTATTTCTTCAGGCTATCAGCAGCCAGCGCGGGCGCGAGAGGTCTGGATGACCCTAAGGCGGCCCAGGCAGCCCCCAAAGACTCTCAGTTTTTAAATGCTTGTCGAGTTCTCGTTCCTTGGGCTATCGTCAGCCAGAGCGGGCGCGAGAGGTCTGCAGGATTGCCCTGAGGGCCAAAGCAGCCACACGAGACTCTCAATGTTTGAATGCTTTTCGAGTTCTCGTTCCTTCGGGCTATCGGCAACCAAAGCGGGCGCGAGAGGTCTGCAGGATGGATCTGAGGCGGCCCAAGCAGCCCCACAAGAGTCAAGATAGACCAACAGGACCCCAACGAGGCGCCCAAAGAGGGCCCAATACAGCCCGAGATACTTCCAAGACTACCCCAAGACGCTCCGAACGGGCCATAGAGGCTCCCAATATGGCCGCCGACGAGGCCCCATTGGGCCCTCAGAACCCCCCCGAGAGCCCCTGAGGGGGCCCCCAATAGGCCCCCCTCGGGAAACCACTAACAAGCCCCAGGGGAGCCCAAAATGGCCCCTAAGAGACCTCCTCCTCCTCCTCCTCCTCCTCCTCCTCATCATCATCATCACCATCAGCATCGTCATCGTCGTCGTCGTAGTCATCATCGTCATCCTCCTCCTCCTCAACCGCATCCTCATCATCATCCTCATCATCCTCATACTCATCATCACCATCATCACCATCATCATCACCATCACCATCACCATCACCATCACCATCATCATCAGCATCATCATCATCATCATCATCATCATCATCATCATCATCATCATCATCAGCATCATCATCCTAATCCTCCTCATCATCGCCATCCTCATCATCATCGTCATTACCATCATCAGCAGCAGCCTCATCCTCATCACCATCATGATCTTGTTCGTCATCCCCATCATCCTCATCATCATCATCAACAACATCATCATGCTCATCATCGGTGTTCACCCTTTCCCATCCTCTGTGACATCTCCCCCCCGAAAAGACTCTGCCGCACCGGCAGGGGGGACACACGTGGCCCGAGAGCATCGTGGCCAGACCTTCGGGACCCAGTGCCTGGCCACGCGCGGGCGGCTGCAAAAGAAGCAGGGGGCCGCCAGCGTTCGCCGCAGGCGCCCTCGATCCGCCACCCCCGCAGCCTGAGGAGGAGGAGGAGGAGGAGGAAGAGGAGGGAGGAGGAGGAGGAGGGGGAGGAGGAGGAGGAGGAGGAAGAGGAGGAGGAGGAGGAGGAGGAGGAGGAGGAGGAGGAGGAGGGGGAGGGGGAGGCGGAGCAGGATAAGGAGGAGGATCGATCGATCGAGCTCTCGGGCCAGTTCGGTGCTGCGCTCGCTCTGGGCTCTGCGCTGCTTTACAACATCTGGTGGCATAGCTGTGATGTCCTTGCTGAAAAAAGGGGTCGCAGGCGCTATTCGACGCTCGGGCCCTAACTGCACCGACCTCCCCCGCGCAGGGGGTCGCGGGCAGGGTAGCACCCGATGTTACGAGTACCCTCTCGCTCACTCCTCTTCTCCCCTGCTCGCCCCCCCCTCCCCCTTCCCTTTCTCTTCGGTTCGGGGGGGGGGTCGGCGCACTACATATTAATCAGGGAAGCTTTGGCCTCGGAGTTGGTAGAGGTTGGGAGTCTCGGTCGACGGGGGAGGAGTGGGGAGGCGGCCTTCCCTGACTAGCATTCTGAAACGCTCACTAGTTTTGAAGGCCTGCGGGATCGCTCGGGCTGCATCGGCCCTCGAAACTGGACAGAGCTGGACTGTTTTCTCATGGCCGTCGGCCTCGCGCTCACTGTGGCACATTGCCTGGTGCGTCTCACGGTGAACTGCGCCCTGAGCTGTGTCTCGTACCTTTGCTACTGGCCATTGATCAGGCGGCCCAGCTCGCGCCTCAGCGCTCCCCTTGGTGCCGATCCCGTCTTGCGAATGGCCTCCTCCTTGCGCAGTTGGCGCGCGAAGATCGTCTCGATCTGGTGCAGCGTGGTCTTGACCGAGAACTGGACTCGGCATCGCTCCTGAGCTCCTCCCTCTTTTCGCTGTTCTTGCGCACCGTGAAAACTGGGACGCCGTCCGCCACAGCCTCTGCGCTGCCAGATAACATTGCGTCCTGGTAATACTTCTCCAGGTGCTCGCGTTCTGGCCCTTCGTCGAGAGCCCGTCCTGCGGACGCGCGGGCTGCCCGACGATGCCGCGTCCATCTGATCGCCAGTGCCCCGCGGCGTCGTAGCTTCTGTGCCTGCTCGTTGTGCGCTTGTCCTGCTGCACGCGCTGCCTTGGCGATGATGCTGTCCGCGTCGATCTCCCACGTCTGCATCGCCGCCGCCGTTGACTCTGCCTGCCCCCTGGCCAACGTGAGCGTCGAGCGCGCCGTGAGGTCCACCACCTGCGCGCGTCGGGCGCCGCGCCTCCCGCTGGCCCAGCGGGTGCTCCTCCGAGCGGGCGTCGCGGTTATCGGCTGCGGTCTGAGCGAGGCGGTCCTCGCGCTGCTGCTTTCGGCGCCGCTGGCGCCCGCTGCGGGCGCGGGTCGAAGAGCGCCCTCGGCTCCGCGCGGGCGTAGAAGCGGTCGCGGGAGGTGCGTGCAGAGAGGCTGATGCTGAAAGAAGGAGCCTTTGTCTAGTGCTAGGTGGCTGCAGAGCGGGCGCGGTGTCTTCGGTTTCAACGGGCGGCACTGGCTTCTCGTTCGATCTTGGTTGCAGCACCCTGTCATCATACTTATGCCTAGATGTTTCCATGCGGTCCCACGGCTTTCAAACGCCTGGTAGCAAGTGGTGCGCTCGTTGTTCGTACTTAGTAGAGCCACTAAATTATGAACACGATGACGTCGCATGGCGCGGCTGTGAAGCGCTTTCTTGCTCGAGAAGGGGAGCAGTCATTCTTCCGCTCCATCCCTGAGTTAGCATTTCCACGGTTGGAGATCCTGGCGGGCCAGATCTTCGATGAGTTCGTCGTTTTGGGCCTGTCCAGGAGGGGGGATCGCCGCTGTCAGTTGAGCTGCTCTGACCCCGCATGCACCTGAACTGTGGAGCTGTTCTCTAGTCGTCAGCCTGAACATCCTACCTATCGTGATCTCCTGCTCCCCGAAGATGGTTCTGAAGCTCTCCGAGGCTTGGCGCGTTTTTCGACGTCGTTTACGATTCTTCGGGCCCTGGGATTCACATGCGTCGTCAGCTCGTTTCCATCGTTCTCGTTCTCGGACCCGTCGTTTTCTTCTCGATTGGAATAAGACGACATACGGTCCCGATCAGTCTCCGCTTTCTCGAAACCGAGGCGCCCAAGCAAGGCGGCGATGAGTTGCGGACCAGTGCTTCCTCCGCTGGTGGCAGTATTTGCCAGAAGCGATATACGTCCAGCGTCGCCGCGCTGCCAACGGCGCCGCCCGCTCGGCGCGCGCTCGCGCGGCCCGGCGTCGGCTTCCTCAAGGGCGCCCCCATCGCGCTCTGCAGCGCGCGGTGCTCCGTCGGCGCTGGCAGGAAGCACCCCATGCACGATGGGCCTGCGTTGATGACTCTGCATATCATGACTGCTCGCTTCCATCGGTAGGGAATGTCTCGATTGGTCCAGATAGGCCGCGCTCGTAGTAGCCCTTCTTCATGGCCTGTACTCTTTCCTGAAGCTCGCGCTGGTAGTTCTGGGCTGCTGCGACGCACGGGCCCAGGTAGCTCGCCGCCTCCGCCACTTCGCCTGGTTGTCTGCACCTCGGGTTGTTCTGGATGTTGCGGCGTATCTGGCTGGCACTGGGCCCCTGGAAGTAGATGATGGCCTCCTGCTTGTCCTGGTTCTGCTTGAGGCCGATCTCATTCATGCGTTGGTTGAGCATCTCGTCTACGGCGTTGGCTTGCTCGGCTATGCGCCGGGCGCCTGCTGTCTTGCCCCCGACGATCATCTTGCGCAGATCGTCGGCGTGCTTCGTGAGTCCCACATAGACTGGGTGCTGACATAGTTCGCTATCTCCGCAAATCACGCTGTCGCTGGTGATCGCCTCGTTGCAATCTCGGGCCCATTGGCGCGCAGTGTGAAGCTGGCGACGAAAAAAACTGACTATGTGCGGGTCGCCGATGAGTCCTCCACAATGGGGCTTGACGCGCGCGCCCTGTTCCGTGTCCCTGCGCGCTATCTCGAACGTGGCCCCGCGGTAGCGCTGCTCTCCTATGTCCCAAAGGTCCTCTGGCATGATGTTGCTGTTGGCGGCGTCCATGGTAATCCACGAGCAGCTCGCGAAGGCGCTGGACATGTCCTTCATGGTGGGCGCGCGCTTTATCGCCTGACTGTCTAGCCCTGCATTCCACCACCGCCGTGGTCGGGATCGCCCCCTCGCGGCGCCTACCTTTGATGAAGCCATAGCCCTGGTCGCTGTATGTCCTGGCGTTCTGGCGTCGGATCCCCGCCGCGTAGTGCGCCCTGCCGAGCGGGCTCATGATGCGGAGGATTTTCTTGCCTGCTGGGCCCTCCTCGGCGTTCTTTTTGACTGCGGTCGCCGAGCTCTGGCGCCGGCGGGCTGGCGCCGCAGCGCGGATGCGGATGACCGCCAGGGCTGCCTTCATCAATGCCTAAAACTGTTCGGGTCGCAATGGTCGCGGCGGCGCCCAAGCCCACGTCGCTGTCGCGGCGGTTCCTCGTGGTCGTGAACGCGCAGAAGTAGTCGCCGGATCTCCGACGGTGCTGCTGTGGGTGGTGCTGCGCGTCGTAACCGTGCTCGTTTGAAAGACCTCGCAATCTCCGTGTAGTTCTCCTCCACCTTCTCCTCGCGGTCGTCCTCGTAGTAGTCTTGCTCCTCTGCGTTGTGCGGTATCTCTTCGATGGTCTCGCGGTCCTGCTCGGTGCCGCCCATGCCTCCTGCTCCTCCTGGTTGCTGCCAAAACTCGATCCACTCCTGCTTGCTGGGATTCGCTGTCGTCGCCGTCCAATAATCGGGTTTTCTTGGTCCATAGCGCCCTCCTGGCATCAATTTTGGCAATCTCCCAACTCGCGCCGAGTCTCCCTTATCTGTCCCCATGCCACGTACATCTCCTCGATCCTGGCTTCCGAGCGCTTCTGGTGCTCTAGCTTCCTCATCTGCTGGCGCTGTTTCGTGATACTTCGAAGTTCTGCCTCCAAGTCGCGCATCCTAGATTCACTCTCTGTGTTGGGTGCTGGGGCTGGATCGGCGCATGGGTTGCTGTCGCGGGTTTCTCTGCCCCCCTGGGTCTCGGCCCCTTGGATCCCAGCCCCGCCCTGGCGGTCCCATCGGGTCGGCGGGGGTGGCCCGGGATCTGGGATTCGGCGTGCAGCCTCTGGCGTGGTGCCTTCATGCTCTGCGAGGAAAGCGGCTCTGGCTTCTCGCCGTTTGCGTAGTAGGAGCACGCGGTCATCTCGTAGTCGTTCGTACTCGGTCGTCGGCTTGGGCGGCTGGCCGTAGTGCTTCTGCGCCTCCGTGATTAAGATCTCGTTGGCGTCGCTGAAAAGCTGGTCCACTCCTGTGGCCTCTGGGTTGTACGTCTCCGTGGCCCTCTCGATATCCTGGACGAACGCCGCTCGGTGGTAGCCATTGCGAACCGCCTGCGCAAAGCTGTCCCTGTGGAGGTTGGCGTCGTACTCGTCGTCGTCGTGGGAGTCGGAAAGTGGCGCGGGCTGGCACATGATCTCGTCGTGCTCGGCATGGAATGCGCTGCAGTCGTGCCCCCAATCGTAGAAATGGTCCTTGTGAAATGAGCGCTTCCGTCCTGTGTTGCGGTAGCATGGTGTAACAATGCAGCTCGCGTGGGTCGTGCCGAAGTGGCTCGGGCGCCAGCGGTCCAGCGTGCTCGTGGCGAACAGGTTGTAGCGCTCCGCGTACTGTCTGGGTTTCGGTCCTGCGCCTCTTGGCAGTCGTTCTGGTGCTCTGCTGTCGCCTGTGGCTGTCGTTATCGGCCTCTCGCCCCGAAGAGTGATGCCGATGCCGTCGTGCAGGTCCCCTGCTGTAATCAGTACCGCGTTGCGCGGCTTGTGCTTGCTGACCGTGTCCATCCAAGCAAAGGGCGGCTGATCGTGGCGAAGTAGGCCTTGCGTGCGTTCTTGCCCTTCGTGGGTTGCGGCGGGCTGCAGTAGCCAGTGATCAGGATGATCTGGTCGTGTTGCTGCATCGTGATGGCGAGTCCTCGGCCTGAGCTCGGCGGGCGGTTCCTGCAAGTCCATGACCTTGTCGTGTCGGAGCCTGCCCTGCAGCGCGATGGCGATACTCGTGCTGTGGTTCGTCAGGTCGCCAGGCTGCCAGCCCGCGTCGTAGTAGCGCGTGTCGCCAATTCGGTGCTGGGTGATGGCGAACTCGCGGCGTCTGCGCGACGTGCCCGTCAGGATGATGGCGTCGAAGTTCGGCGCCTCCTCGTATATCTCCACCAGCCTGTCGGGTTTTGCAGAGAGCGGGTCGAAGAGAAGCACCGCGAGAGAAGCGGTCCACGCCACCATCATGCGGGCCGCCGCCCCTTTTGTCTGCACAAGCGGTGGAATGACATACTGGCGGTGAGGGCTGTCCTGACAATCTCTTAGGCCCAGACGGCAGCTGGATCACTGACCAAACTGCCAGGTCTGCGAGCGGGCCGCCATTGAGCAGTCCCTCGGGGCCATTGGCCGCACTTGGGACTGCCAACGGGGGACACCCATTGCGTGGGGAGACCCCAACTCGCAGCCTGTTTATGGGGGATGCTAGCGAAGTCCCGCCCTGGCTAGCAGCCCCACATCGAAAACAAGCTTGGGCTACCAGCGTGCCGAACTTTCTTCTTGTTGCGCTGCGCGCAGAGGAGGCTACTTCTTGGAAGGCGCCAGCCCTACGTCTACGGAGAAGGCCCGCGCCTTATTTGAAGCAAGGGTGCTTCGAAAAAGCCTTCCCCCTTCCCCGTACCCCCCTCTGCGCGTGGCCGATTCTTGTTGTGCGGCCCTTCCAACAAAAGCAATGCTCTCTGGTCCAACCCGCCGTCCACCCAAAAACAACTGGACAATCCGCATGAACACACAACACAACACACGGCAAAAAAGGCCGGAATTGTCTCCAAGACAGCACAAGAAGGTCAAGTGTGGCCTCCAAGACGCCCCAACATGCCTTCAAGACGTCCAACATGGCCCCAAGACGGCCCGAGAGGCCTCCAAGACGCCCTAACAGGCTTCCAAGAAGACCCCCAAGAAGTAGACATGGAGGCAAAAATCATAGACTTCCACATGGGTGTTCAATGATTTGGGCGTTGTCGCCCTCGAGAGCTTCCGACAGCCTCAGCCGGCCCACGAGGCCTTCAAGATGGCCCCGAGACGGCCCAAGATGCCCTTAAGAGGACCCCCAAACGGCAACCTAGATGGCCAGCAAGGCGGCCAAGATGGCGTCCAAGACGTTCGCCCATACACCCTCAAAGACGCTAAGATGACCCGAGATGGCCCCAAGACAGCCCAAAATGGCTCCAAATGGGTCAGCGTTTGGCCACATCGGCGTTGCCAGGAAGGCCGGGAGCGGCAGTGACCCGCCATAGGCGTCGTCGATGAACGCGTCATTTGCTATTACGTCGACTGTTACTGCCACGGATACGACTTCGACTGCACGATGGCGAATACAACGGCTACCACTACCACTACCTAATTCCAACGCTTGTGCCAATGATGCTCGGAGAGCGGTGCGGTTGTTGCGGATGCTACCAAGAGGAAGACTAACGCAAACCCCTTGCAATGCCAATCCTACTCCTACTCGCATCGAGATCGCTTTTCCATACACTGGGCGTAACACGTGCTGACCCGGGCGGAGGGTCAGCCGAGGGGGAGGGGGTGACGGTATCGGCGGCCGGCGCGCACCCCCGAGGGCGCCCACAGCAGCAGCGTGACCTGGGTGGGCTCACGGCACCACCTCTGCGCACCACAGCGCCCGTGTGCACCTCGGCGCCCGTTCACCCCGGCTCCTGCGCGCACCATGCCGTCCCGTCGCTCTCTCACCATAGCGCCTCTGTGCACCTCAGCACCCGCGTGCGCAACAGCGCCATTGCACACCACGGTGCCTGCGGTTCTGGATCGTCTTTGTGCACCACGGCGCCCGCGCACACCACAGCAGCCGCGTGCACCACACCGTGGAAGTACACCACAAAAGCATGCGTGCACCAGAGCGCTTGTGTGCACCACGGCGCAGCGCCTGTCGAGACCACAGGACAACGAGAGGAGGAACGCCAAGACGACGACGACAATGTCTGTGCACCGTCGGGGGCCTCTGGGCCACGTCGGTCGTCATCGTCGTCGTCCTCCACCTCCTCATTAAGATGCCTAGAACGCACCATGGAAGCTGCAAAGGTTCACTCCTGTGGCCGGTTCCCAGGCGTTACTATTACGGAGGGGGGGGAGGGGTCTGCGGGGGGGAGCACGTCTTTTCCCCGGAGCCTATACAAAGGAACCGCATCACTACCACTACTAATCAGCCACCCTGCCTTCAGCACGACGTGCAGCGCGAAGCTCATGCAGGTGTACGGCTGTAACATATTGAGGAATTATACAACCACTGAACACGAAGTTCCCGGAGTTTCTACTCGCTCTTGGGTGCTCTCGGGGTGTGTCGCGTCGACCACCAGGACAGGAATTCTGCTCAGAACGACTCGGCGAATCTGCAAGAGTCTCCCGAGAAGCGCCCAAGACGGTCCTAGAGAGCGCCGAGACGGCCCATGAAGGCCTGAAGACAGCCCACGATGGACCCAAGACGGCCTAAGAGGCCCCGAATACGCCCAAAGAAGGCTCCCAGAGGCCGCCCCAAAGCGCCCCAAGAGGTCAACCTCATTGATTTTACAAAGTGTTTGACGAATTTTATAGTGCTCGCCTTTCCGAAGATCGTCCCGTGGCGGCCCAGTAATTAGCCTCCAGATAGAGCCCCAATAGACCCCAAGAGAGGCCCAAAGGGGGAACGCAAACTGAGATTTCAAGCTCTGCGCCCCAAGATGACTCCGAGCAGGCCCCAAAGAGGACTCCAGGAGGCCACCGAGATGCCGCCGAGAGGCACCAGAGATGTTCCCAGGATGCCCCCCACAAGGCCCCAAGAGGCCCGCAAGAGCCCTCCAAAATGCATCCACGACCCAGGCACGGTGGCGGGATGGGCCGAAGGCCATTCTATCCGCCGCCCCCTGCTTGCAGGGGTGCACGGCGTGCTGGACGTTTCAGGTTTTGGTTTTGGTTCTTTTTCCAAAAGAACTCCCCAGTGGGCTCCGGCCCGTCCCGCCGGGGTCCCGGGAGGAAGCCGAAAACACCTCAATCCGGAAAAAAATCCTCCAAAAACGGCCGTTTCGCTCGGGACATCCTCAAAAAATCGCGAAGATGGCCCAAGATGGCCTCCAAGTCCGCCCGAGATGGTCCAAGACGGCCTCCAAAACGGCCCAAGAGAGTCCAAGACGGCCCAAGACGGCCCAAGAGGCCCCCCAGAGGCCTCCCAGACGGCCCAAGAGGCCTCCAAGAGGTCCTCCAGGAGAGTCCGAAGAGGCCAAAATCATTGATTTTCCATTGGTTTTTGAAGGATTTTGGCATTTGCGCCTTTTCGGCTCTCCGACGGCTCAAGACGGCCCAAGAAGCCCCCAAGATCGCCCAAGAGGCCCCCAAGAGAGCCCCCTGATGGCCCAAGTGGCCTCCAAGATGGCCCCTAGAGGGCCCCAAGACGGCCCAAGAGGCCTCCAACACGCCCAAGATGGCCTCCAAGACGCCCAAGATGGCCTCCAAGACGGCCCTGGAGCGCCCCAAGAGGGTCCCCCGTTGGCCCAGAAAGGCCCCCAAAACGGCTCCCGACGGCGTCAGACGTGCCAGGAACCCACCAAGATGGCCGAAGTTGGCTCGAAGCTGGCCCAAAAGGGCCCAAGAGGCCCCCAAGAGGGCCTCCAGGAAGGCCAAAAGATGCCAAAATCACTGATTTTCCCAAGGTTTTTGATGGATTTGGGCATTTCCCTTTTTTCGGCCTTCCGACGGCCCGAGACGGCCCAAGAGCCCCCAAAGATCGCCGAAAGATCGCCCAAGAGGCCTCCAAGACGGCGACGATGACCATCAAGACGCCCACGTGTTCCCCGAAGGTTTTCCAAACCGATTCGGGGAACACATGGTCCGATGGCTTGGCAGGTCTGGCCTCAACGTTCGGCCACATAGGCGCTTCCACAAAGGCAGGGGGCGGCGGTGATTCGCCGTAGGCGTCTTCGATACTCTTACAAGACCTGTTAGCAAGAGGACTCATGGCGGCTAGCTGGCTACTCAGGCCTTCCATTGCAAATGCGGCTTCGCCCCCGATGCATACGATTATTTCGGATACCATAACCACTACGTACGGCTGCCAATCCTACTGTAATCTTACTGATACCCCTACATGTGCTCTTGCTGCCACTGCTGCTCACGCACCTCCTCCTGCTTACCGTCTGAATCCTGGATCGCCTGAGCGCAGGGCGTTAATAGAGGAACACGGAACGCCATACACATACTTTCTCGGCGGTTCGCGCGCGCCTGAGGGGCGGCGCCGAAGGCGCCGGCAGAGGGGGGCCCAGCGTCGATTCAAAAAGCCCGCGCGGAACTCACAGAACTGCTGTGTGTGCGGCTGTTCCTTCTTCTAACGATGGGAGGCATGAGGGCATACTGGTACCACGTGTTTCTGTTGGAGGCGCCCGTCCCCACCAAACGCAATGTACAACCATCTTGCACATCGTTTCGCGAGCGTCGTGGCCAGAAACCGCCCGCCACCGAGCATGTACTGTAAGATTTCTCGGCGCACGCGTCGCCCCTGTGGGGACGACGCACACGTAGCGTTAGATCGGGCGTGTCCCCCTACAGGCGAATTTTGGGCGAAAAATAAGAAATACTAAAAAAATACCCCCTAAATAATCAAAAAACAAATAAAAACATTGTCCCCAGACTATTTCTGGGCTATTTTCAAATATTGCTCCTGTAGAGGGACAAGCCCGACTTCAACGTAGTGTTAGCCTGCTTTGGGCGACGCCGAAACTAAGGCAGGCACCGTTGTCCATCCCATTGGCAGCGTCGAGGGGGGGGGCAGGAACGGGTGCCAACGGCGACCCCGCCCCGCAGCCCTGTGCGAGTGCCTTGAACCGAAAGGGCCGCGGGCCGCGCGCCGTCCTCGCGCTCGGCAGCTTCCGGAGGCCTCCTGGATGGCGTTCGAGCAGACGGGGTCGGAGGCTCCCGCCGCATCGTCGATGCATCGTCGATGCATCGGCGCAGCCGGCGTGGAGAAGATCGGACTCCACATCGAGCCACATCGACGATGCATCGGCAATGCGGCGCGATGCTCCGGCCCAATCTACTCGGACCACATCTGGGAGGCCCAGAGCTCCGCAGCACCCGACCCGCTGGGCCCAGCTACGGCAAGTTCGTGTCGTGACGTCCCCGGCGCATGTTTCTGGCACCGCGTGGATCGTTCAACCTTGAACGATCGGCGGCTTTTCCGTCGCCAGACCGTTCCACATGGACGAGTCTGGGCCGCTGGCGGCGTTCAACCTTCAACGCCCGCGGCGGGGTCGCCGCCGCGTCGACACGACACGAAACTACCGTACGAGGGCGGTGCCATGGTTGTGAGGTGGCGGAACCAACACAACGGCGAGCAGGCCTGCCCGACAGCTTAGCACAGTAGACACGCATGAAGCCGTTGCTCGTCAGACAAGTCCAGGCACAACTAACGCGACGACGCGGGGTGCCTTTGACGATGCGTCATCACTGAGCGGCCTTTGCAAAGTTGGGAAGTGTGTTGGTTACTCTTTCTTGAGCGGCCCCTTCAAAGTTGACGGGCGCGCAGGGCTCCTGGCTGGATGCCTGCCAGCTCGTGCACTGCAAGGCGCTGGCTTCAACTTTGGAGGGCGGGGGCACACTCTCCGCGGCGCGACTTACATCTTGTTTCTCAAGGGGCCCAAGGACACACAAATAAATACACACACACAAATAACAGGATCCCCCATATTTTCACATATTTTCTGGGTTTCTGTCTCGACCCCCTTTCCCAATGTTTCCCATATTTTCGCGGCAATCGACGATTAATTGTGTCGGTGTTTTCCCCTCCGGAAATTTGTTTCGTCAATTGAGACCGGACTTGCAGAAGCAAGCGCGACATCGGGGCAGATCGGCCGAGATGCGAGCGCCTCAATGCTCGGCCTTACTCCAAGATCGGTGTCACCTTGCCTTGGCTGGAGAGCAGAGGCGACATCGAACGATGGCGTCATCGCGATGACGCTCGAACGTGAAGATACAGTCAGGGCGTTGACCTAAGGAGCCCTAAATAAGGAACGAGGCCCGTCTTTTCCACAAGCTGTACTTCGATGTCCCATCGCATGCCTAAGGACAACGTTAAGCAAAGTGTGAAACAACTAAGGAACACGGAGCCCCTCCCCAACAAAAAGGTTTCCTTCTTCAGCGCCCCGACTGTACACATACAATTTGCGCTGGATAAGTCGACAGTGCATATAAAACGTGCTATACACAAATATCCCCGACGCCTTGCTTCTTCACGCCGTGGTCCCATGAACTCACAAAAACGATCTCCGTCGGACTAAGCCTTCCCTATGTGCCGCTTGGCGCCTCCAGAGGCGGAATGCTGCGGCAAAAACTAGCCGCGACGATCTTTCGTGACGAAGGATTTGAAGGCCTACCCCCATCCTCCCCTCCTCCTCCCTTTCGTTCCTCCCTGGGGAAGGACGGAAGTAGAAGAGGGGGAGGAGAGGAAGGAAAAGACACAAGGAGATGGATGAGGATAACGAGGCAGATGTGGAAAGATGTGGGGAGAAAACCAGGTGGAGGCGGCGGAGTAGCCGGAAAAGGAAAATAACGACGTCGATCAACAACCCCGCCCCTGCTGACGTCGGGGAGGGCGTCCGGGTAGGAGAGGGCCAGATGGAGTCTGGGGAACATCGTCTTGGACGGCCCCTGGAAAAGTATTGACTGGATCCAGGTTCGCTCCCGCCATGGGGGCCTGAAAGCGTACGTGCAATACCACTTTGGAGGCCTCGCAGATGGAGTCCGAGTCGATGGGGTCGGAGGATCGCGCCGCACCGGCGAAGTGTCGGCGTGGAGACAATCGGGCTCGACATCGAGCCGCATCGCCGACGCATCGGCGTTGCTGAACGAGCCTCCAACCCCGCCTACTCGGACCCTCGTCCGAGAGGCCTAGATTGAGAGTCCCGAAACGGTGCGGTGACGGACCGTGCGGTGACCTCGAAATCCCCCAAAACCTCACCGCACGGTCCGTCACAGCACGGTCTTGGGACCCCGGAGGCCCCTGTCGCCCGAGACGTCCTCGGAGAGGGACTCGAGTCCCAAAACCGTGCGGTGACCCCGAATCCCCACCGAGTCACCGCACGGTATGGTCACCACCCCCCGTTTGGGGGCCCCCGACCAGAGCACCATGAACCACCGCCTCCCGGGGCCCGCGCACCCAGGAGGAAGCCAACCCCCTCGGGGCACGGCTCCCGCGGCTCCGCGGGCGCGCTGCCCCTCTGCTGGTCGCGCGACCCGCTCCCTCGACGTCGCAGCTCCTGCGCTGCAGTCGGCCCGTGCCTCAAGGATGCGCGATGAGGATGCCAGGGCCTCGGACTCCCACGTCGAAGCTTCTCGAGCGGGGCGCGGCCGACGGAAGCGGCCAGGAATGGGCCGAGAAGGCAAGGATGCAAGGCTACCCTCAGGAAGGTGGCCCATCCTTACCATGCGGGTTGACTGTACATGGGCCCCCTTCCCGGAGGGCCGTTCTGACGGCCCTGCGGCGCAGAAACCTGCGCGTCAACAGAACCAGCCGTGCGAATTTCCGGCGAGGCCTGGATCTGAGGGGAAGGCGGCCTCCCAAATGGGGTCCGAGTAGCTAAGGTCGGACGATCGCGCCGTATCGCCGATGCATCGGCGACGTCGGTAATGCATCGGCTTGAAGAACATTAGGCTCCACATCGAACCGCATCGCCGATGCATCGGCGATGCGGCGCGATCCTCCGACCCCCTCGGACCCCATACGGGATGCCTGGAGGGACGGAGGATGGCGCTCCCCCCCTCCCTGAATCGGCGATACATCGCCGATCTGCCCCCGACGGCAAATCCCCATGCTTCTGGGCAGGCTTGGGCGAGGGGGGGTCGATGCACCGCCCCCCACCCGACGTTGCCTCAATTTCAAAACCGCTGGGCCCTCGATGCTTCCCCCCGGAGCCGGTCCTCCTCATCCCAGATATGCGATGTCTTGATTTGTTCAATACGTGGTCCCCAGAACTCCAGACCATTTCCCCGAGATCAGTTTGGGCACCCCGCATCATTTTTTGACGGTCCCGAGGCACGGCGAAAGCCCCTGGGGGCCAAACGCAGCCAGAGAGGTCTCGTCGTGTCTTCGTTCACGACGCGAGCACGTCTGGGGATCATTCCCCCTCACGATCGTTGGGCCCTCGTGAAAACAGGCACTATCGTGAACAATCACGGCCAAAGTCCCGAACCGCACCTCTCTGCGCCGTTCTTCAAGCCGGATCCAGGCCCAAGCGCCCGCCCGGTGTGAAAAGACTGTAACGCCACCCCCTGGTTTTCGGGCCAGAACTCGGGCCGCTGTCGATTTATCGGGACGATCCAAGCACTCCGAGAACGCTGTCGACGATACGAAGCTGACCGAAGGCGTCGCGAGGCGAAGAAATCCCCCAAACGGACGAACACGCATGGAAGGCGCAGAACAACTGAAGAAAACCGCGGCGCCAGCGCCCTCGAAAACCAGATAGATCAGCCAGCGTTGACTCCAAATAGATAGGAGGACAGGAGGAGGACGAGACCAGGATGG
>CAUYUJ010012858.1:199429-339429 GCA_963575745.1 Prorocentrum cordatum | reverse complement strand
CGGCAGCTGCCATCATAGAGGCAGCAGTGGGCACACACACACACACACACGCACAGACACACACACACACACAACAAAAAAAACGGCATACACAGCTTCGACACCGAAACTGAGTAGGCCCTTCGCACTCGGTATCCCAAGGGGGGGGCGGAAGGAGGGAAAAGGGAGAAGGGGGGGAGGACGGGGGAGGGAGGGAGGGAGGGAATATACAGTTATCTCTATGTATAGACATAACGGGCCGACGACAGACGACCCAGAATCCGTAACACGAGCAGAAGAGCTCGCAGTTCGGAAAAATCAACCGCTGAGCAAAACCTTTTGATTAACGATGCTCGGAGCACGGGTTCTGGAAGATGCCAGTCAAATCCATGGACCTTCCCTGGGGCGTCGGCTTCCAGCCCTGGAGCTGGTCTGACTTGTCGCGCTGGCGTGTGGATTCACTCTTCGACATCTGTGCGATATGAGCCCTCCCTCCTTCGTCGCCCTCCCCCCCCCCCGTGGCTGCCCTCCTCCGGCCTCCATGTCGCCTCCCTTTCCCTTCTTCCCACTCCCCTCATCGTTACTCCATCCTCCTGCATACTTTCCTCCCCTCCCCCTCTCCCTCCTCCCTCCTCCAATCATTCCAGCTCAAACGCATCATTGTTCGATCCATGCATTCACCCACCGTCAAGACTGCTACGACGGAGCCCAACTTCGGTAGTACTTCGCTGTCTCTGGGTGCGGGTGTGTATGTATTTCTTCACCTACTTCTCTCTGCTTCTCCTCTTCCGCCTCCCCGACAATCAAATGGCCTCGAACCGGGGAAACCAAAAAAAACGATGCTGCTAATACCCGGACCTCCTCCAGAGGTGTTGCCGGATGCCGCTACCCAGGACGAAAAACTCCGAACCTACTACCGGATGCCGGATACCGCTACTACCCAAACCTCCTGCACCGATACGACCCGGACAACGAATTTCGAGGCAGATCCAGCCGTGGAGACGCGGGCCTTCCAGGCCTCAAAAGGCTACGCCGACGCAAGGGTAGCGTTGTGGATGCCATGACAATGGACACTCTAAGAATCCTATCACTGAATTCAAGATGTGCTTAATCTGTACAAGACATGTCTGAAAAAAATCTTCCATCATGCTTTTGACACATTTGAGACACGTGTGAAACATCTTTTAGACATCTGGAAATAATTTGGCAGCATGCTTCCTCTCCACGAATCGGCTTCCACAAGGGTAGCGGTATTTGTAGCTTTGCCTTAGGTCGGGCCTATCCCCCTACAGGGGGATTTTGAGCGAACAATTGACAATATACTTCAAATACTCCGCAAATGCTTTAACATAGTCAAAAACTAGTTCCCAGAGTATTTTTTAGACTATTTTTGAATATCCCCCCTGTTGAGGGACAGGCCCGACTTAAGCTTTGCCTCCTCTGACGAGTCCTGAAAAGATCGTACAGCGCGGTCCGTCGCCCGACGGTCGGGAGGCCCCCGGGAGGCCCCAGGCACCCTTTGGAGAGCGACCCGAGCCCGCTACGTTGAAGGGGCCCTGGGACGCACAAGTAGATACACACAGATCACCGGAATCCCCATATGTTCCCATAGTTTCCAGGTGTTTGTCTTCCCCCCCACTTCCCCTATTTTTTCAGACTTTCCTGGGAATCGACGCTGAATTGTGTCCGTGTTTTTTCCCCCTCCTGATACATACCGCCCGGTGACCTCAAGCCACACCAGGCTCAAGCTTATCCTTATCCCTACTGTTTGACAAGCCCAAAGGGGATGACAATCTTAGGGCTGCGTCCTCAGAAACTGAGGGGATCCCTGCAGTCGGCCTCGAGATAAAAGCTGACGCCAGTCATAAGGAGAAGGACAGGTTCAGACTGGTAAACCCCTGACTCCACCGCGGAGGAACAAAACACCGCAGAACACACAATTTCTCGGGGGTCCGCGCGGATTCCTTGGATCGGCGCTGACGGCCTCCCTGCCGCGCGGAGCGAACGAGGGGCGGCGCCGCAGGGGGACCCAGCGCCGATCCAGGAATATCCGCGCGGACATCCAACAAAAAATGTGTTCCTGCAGTGTCTTCGACAGACGAGCGCACTCCACGACTCGCAGAATAACTGCTCGCAAGTGGCCTGGATCCGCCACGGGCGATCTGCGACATTTTACTTCGAGGAAAACATATGTTTTTTCGGAGTAGGCACTTTGCGAGCAGTGGAACGCGCTCGGTGATCCGAACCCGACCATGTGGCCGCCTGACCGCTTTGTGCCCTCCGAGCGCCGTGAGGCTCTCCAGCTCGGGCTGCCGGAGCTTGATGTATTTGAGCGTGAGGCCGAGCTTGCCGTACAGCCTTCGGCGGCACGCACAAGGGGGTAATTGGAGGGAGGGGTCATGCCTTCTTAGAAGGAGGCTGCCTCTCAGAAGGCGCCTGCCGTACATCTACAGAGAAGGCCCGCACCTTCTAAGCCGGGGTGTTTCTAAGAAGCCTTCCCCCCTCCCCCAATCCCCCTCTGCGCGTGGCCGAAGCCTCTGGTCGAAGCTCACTGCCGGCGAGAACAGCACCCTCCGCCCAGGCCCGCGGACGTGGCCGACCTCGAGGGCCCCCGCGACCTTCTGCATGGCGCCGTCCCGGAGGCCCTCCACCACGATCACCCGCTGCGATCGGTCCGTGGCGATGAAGCCGGTCAGGATGTCCAGCTCGTGGCTAGAGCATTGCTCCTCGCGGGGGAACAAAATCGGCAGAGCGATCTAAACTTGCGGAAGTCCGCTCGGATTTGTTGGATCGGCGCTGGAGTCCGGTCCCTGCCGCGCGGAGCGCGCGAGGAGCGGCGCCGCAGGCCCAACGCAGATCCAAGACATCCGTGCCGACCTCCGAAAATGTATGCTCATGCTGTTTTTCCTCCAATCCTCGGTGAGCGCGACTCCCGCGAGGAAGTCGCGCTGGGCGGGGTCGAGGCCCATCGCGGCCACGTTCTGGAGATCGTTTTGCATTTGTTTCGTGACAACGGCCGTTACCAGCACTGGCCGCCCGCCCCCCAGGTAACGTCACGATTCGTGATGACCTCGGAGTTGCCTTTGGTTTTTCCTAGACATTCTTAGACGGCGCTGGCGCGAAACGTGACGTTGCCAGTCCTCCCCCCTCGCCCCCCAGTAACGCGCGCTACCTCCCGGGATTTATTACTATCACTACTATTATTAGTACTATTAATAATCTTATGGCTGCTATCTTTTGTTATTCGAATGAACAGTGTTATTATCACTACTCTCATTCATTATGTTATTAGTATTAATATTGTTATGATTGAGATTATTATCATCCGTAGTCGTAGTAGTAATCATCATCGTATTACGATGGCACTAATATTCCAATTATTAATACGACTACAGTGACTACTGCTATTAATACTAATTTGAGTATTGTTACAAATACGATTATTATCATTGTCATTGTTCTTGGTGTGCATATATAGTATAAGAAGCTCTCCTGGTCTGCGATCAGGGCCAGCAGCGGCTTGAGCAGCGCCCCGTCGCGGCAGCTGTGCACGACCACAGCGCGCGCGAAGGGCTCCGCGCTCGGGTGCTGGGCCTCCGCTGGACGCCCTCTGGCGTCTTGCTTTTTTTCGCTCGAGAGGACGCACCCCTGAAGCCCCGACCCTGCTGGCTGTTTCTAGGGGAATGAAGAATGCCAAAAACATAAAAAGTCGAAGGTCCGCGCAGGTTTTCTCGGATCGGCACTGGACCCCCCTCGCTGGCGCGCGGAGCGCGCCAGGGGCGGCGCTGGAGGCGCTGCTGGGGGTCTCCAGCTCCGATCCGAAAAATCTGCGCGGACCTTCGAGTTGATATGTTTACGTCACTGTTTGTCTTTCGATTTTCACCCCGAGCCCTTGTCGCTACTGCCCGTGGAGGGCCCGTGAAAGGCCCCTGGGGACATGTTGCCCCCATCGTGCTTGAGGACAAGAAATAATTTTGAGCACCCCAAAAAGGTATCGAAGCAATGTCGAAATGTGATCGCCTCCCGGGGCCCGACACGTGAAAACCCTCAAGTGTCAGTACTTCCTTGGTGCTTGAAAGTCTCTCTGGTGATCAAGGCTAAATAGGTTGGCACCTCATGACCCTGGGGGCCCCTCTTCTGGCTTGACTTTCTCGGTGTGGAGTCCGGGCTAGAAACGGGTCCTGCACCCCACGCGGTCCGCCCAGGAACCAACTCTTCATGCTGGGTGGTGCCCTTTTCCTCCTCTCCTCCCTCCCCCCATTTCAGCACACCCATTCTCTCCTTGGCCTAAGCCTAAGCTCTTTTCTAGACTTCCTCCTCCCCCTGAGGCTCGAGCGGCTCAGGGGAGGGGGGAAGGAGGAGGAGGAGGAGGAGGAGGAGGAGGAGGAGGAGGAGGAGGAGGAGGAGGAGGAGGAGGAGGAGGAGGAGGAGGAGGAGGAGGAGGAGGAGGAGGGAGGAGGAGGAGGAGGAGGAGGAGGGGAGGCCAGGCATGGTCCAATCTGAATTCCCACCCGGTGGGCAATCAATTCCCTCTTCCTCATGTCCTCATTCCCCGCTGTGACGGCCGCTGGGGCCCACGGAGGGCCCCGGCCGGAGCCGTCGGCAACGAGGGAGCGAGCCTGCACAAGACCGCGTTCCTCCAGGACCCCTTCAGAGGGGCACCATCAGCGATGGGGGGGAACGGGTGCGTGGGGGGCACGCACCGACCTGGCATCGGCGATGCGTCGCCGATAATCGGGCGGAAGGTCTCCGATAGCGACTCGCATGTTCCTGGGCGGGCTGGACCATCGGGCCCCTATCGGCGTTCACTTTGCGACTGGGGGCCGATGTGGTCCCTCCATGACAATTCGGGGACAGCAGGCGACCACAACCACATCGAGAACACACCATAGGGGATGCCCTGGCAAGAAACTCCAGAACACCGAAGCCAGCTTAAAGCTGGTTGTGGCCGATGTGGCGTCCCAGAACGGCCAAACCGACCACAACCATAACCAACGTGTTCATGTCGAGGTCATTGGGTTCTTTCCCGAAGGGCCCCCCCCGACCGGCATTCTGATAGGCCTACCACGACATGTTTTTCGAACTACAGAATGCCCTAAAAGCAGTATTCATAAAACGTGCAGCCGAAGTGCTACAGCAAGACTGTCTCAGCCAGGGAAGTTCAAACCAAAAAAGCAAATCAACAACAAGGTATCATAACATTATTTGGTAAGCGAGCCAGGACGTTTCTTGTAAAAGGAAAAACGCCATAAACTGTTTGCGCTCCGCGCAAATTTCTTGGATCTGCTCTGGACCCCCCTCCCTGGCGCGTGAGCGCGCCAGGGCCGCCACTGGGGGGGGGGGGGCCTGGCGCGGATCCAAGAGATCCGTGCGGAACGCCAAAAGTTTGTTTATGGCGTTTCTCTTCCTCGAGCTTCGCCACTGTTGAGCAGGGACCGACCGTCCCGGCATTCCTATAGTCCTACCACGAAATGTTCTTAGAACCCAAACATGTTCTAATAACAACAACGATGTTCTTAGAAAAAAACCACGTGTGTAAACAAGGCAATCCCCGCCAGACATGTTCTAAGAACATCCCGTGGAAACCACAACAGGCTCCTAGCACATCGCTTGGTGGGGCTAACCAGGACGCTTTGCCACTGCTTGACACTGCTTGCTTGGCGTGCCCAGCACCGGGCCAAACATTTGTTCATGGCGTCTCTCTTCTCCGAGCTTCGCCACTGCTTGCTTGGCGTGCCCAGAGCCGAGCCTTCGCCGCCGCCTCCCGGCTGGCCGCCTCCGGCAGGGGCGCCCACGGCGCGAGGCCGGGCCGCGCCCGCCGCACGGCCAGCGCGACGGCCGAGCCCGCCTCGAGGTAGCCCGGGGCGACGCGGCTCCGGCGCCCCTCGCGCGAGGCCACCGCCTCGACTCGGCTCCGAGTCCGGCGGAGGGAGGGAGGAGAGTGTGAAGGGGCCCCGGGACACACAAATAAGTACACACAAATAAAAGGATTCCTCCTAATTTTCGTATAGTTTCTTGGTTTTTGTCGTCCCTCCCACTGCCCGTATTTTTCTATATTTTCCTGGGAATCGGCGATTAATTGTGTCTGTGTGTTTTTTCCCCTCCTGGGAGTCGGGCGGATGGTAATGGGGGGTGGCCTACTGAACGGCGCTGTGCAGCGACCACACAAATACATGGTATGTGAGCTGGCTGTACTGACTCATGGTATGCTTGACTTGGGGCCGCGTCAACTGCAAACTGTGCACAACTATTCAGATTTAGCACTCGCTGGCCAAGTGAATCCGTGCTAATTGAAGCTAACTCTTCGTTACTGTTGATAATTGTTCAGGCGTTTCCGTTTATTTGAAGCAGCACGGATGTTCGGCCGCCGTTGTTTGCGGGCTTCTGGGGTTTGGGGGCCGTGACATGGGCCGCTTGGTGGTCGGCTGTCAAGGCCATTTGGGAGATCTCTTGGCGTGGCCTTGGCTCATCATCGTCGTCGCCATCAGCATCCTGATCAGCATTCCTCATATCTTGACTGCGGATCCGCGTTTTTCGCGAAACGCCTGCGCTTCCCACTCCTTTCTTCAAAACCGCTGACGCTGAGCCAAATTCACTTAGAGCCAGTCGCATTCAAATCCATTCGAACTTCGAGTCGCTCATATTCATAACTCAGACATAGTAGCTTTCACATCTACTCACACACCTACTCACTTCGACCCCAAAGCCTGGCCCCAAGACCTTTTTTTCTCGCTCTTAACCCGCGAATGGTTCAGAGAAGCTCAAAATCGCAGAACTCCCGTTTGGCGATCAGCCCCCTCAAGACCCGCATGCTTCGTGGCGCGTCGTCGCCGCTGTCCGCCGCCGTCATCGGCGCCGCCGTTCTCGGCGCCGCCGTCGCCGCCTGCCCCCTGGCCCTTCCTTCCTGCCCCCTCCTCCCTGCCCCCTCCTCCGTCTCGCGTTCTCTCGCCGCTGTTGCGGCCGCCCAGCGCGGGGCCAGTTTGCCCTGGCGGGGCGGCCCCTGGCCTCGTTTTCCACCCTGGACCCGCGGGAAGTCACGCATCGGAAACCGTCGAAAAACTTGCTGGCAACCTGTCCCTCACAGGGCCCGCATGCTTCATGGCGAGTCGTCGCCTTCGTCCGCCGCCGCGGCGGTCGCCGCCGTGTTCGGCGCCGTCGTCGCCGCCTCCCCCTCTGCTCCGCCTCCCCCTCTGTTCCCCCTCCTTCCTCCCCCGTTGTCTCGCCGCTGTCGCGGCCGTCCGGCGCGGAGCAAGAGGGCCCTAGGGAGGGGCGGCCCCAGGGGCCCGTGTTTGACCCTGGACACGTGGAAACCAGATGGGGTCGGCAAACGGCGCCGAACCTGTTGGTGATTCGTCTCGTGCAGGGTCCGCTTGCTTCATGGCGATTCGTCGCCCACGTCGCCGCCGCCGTTGGGGCGTCGCCGCCCCCCCGCTCTGCCCCCTCGCCCCTGCCCCCTCCTTCCCCCTTTCTCAGGGCCCGGGCGCGAAGCAACCGGGCCCTGAGAAGGCCGGCCCCCAGGCCCGAAAACGCGGCCCCACTGCCCAATTGTCGCCCTGGGCCCACGGCGCACGCGGAAAGCGAAAATGGCAAAACATTTCCCATCAGGACCAGCGCGTTTCACGGCGAGTCCTCGCACGAAATGCCCAACTCGTAGATCACAAGACAGGCATTCGCAATTCGCGCGAGCAAAAAGAATCAAGCCTCCGCCCCCGTCGTTGAGCTGGGCGGCACCGCCGGCTCCCGCCGCGCAGCCAGGCCCGCGGCGTGCCTGCCTGCGGCGTCTCACGCAGAAGACTGCTCATGTAGCCGCGCGCACGTATTCCTCAGCCTCTCTGTTCTCACCATCTGCTGGAACGCGAAGGCACAGGGGCCGAGCGCTAGGCGCTGCCTCGCCAGGTCCCCTGCGTAGTGCGCCTCCCAATAGCCGCGCGAGCAGCCTTCCTGCCGTTCGGCGTTCCCCCCTCTGGCAGGGCGGCGCCATGGGCCTCGAGCGGCCGGGGCCTGCTGCGCCATGAGATTGTTGGTTGGACTCTGACGGCTTGCGCAGCGCGTCGAAATACTGGCAGCGCCAGCCACCCTCCCTATGGATCACTGGCCTGGCCAGCTGCTCCACCACCAGGGCCTCGGCAACGCGTCTCTCAAACCAAGCAACGTTGGCCTTCCCGCCGCTGTGAACACCAGGCTTGGCTGCGTCTCGCTCCAATGCCAGCGAAGTCCAGTGGGCGCCGTCGTAGATGGGCGCCAGAGCAACAGCTCCTCTCTGGATTGCGGCTGATGGATTGTCCTCTACATCGCGCCCGCTCCCGCACTCGGCCGCGCGCTGCGTGCCCCCGCGCTTCCCCCCAAAGGGAAAATGAACAGGTTCGGGTGCAGGCAGACAGTGGCGCCGAGCCAACTGCCAGAAAACCTCAAACACCCCCGATGTCGACGTCGCGCACGCTGAGTTCCGCGCCGTCTCGCACTGGCCTGACTTTCGCCGGGATGCCCCAAGTCCGCGCCTCCATCGCGCCCTGCGCAGCTGCCCGAGACAACCAGGTCAGCTGCTTCGGATCCTGCGCCAAATTCACCAATGCTGTCTCTGCGCTGCCTGCTTCGCCAGGCCGCTCTTGCTGTGCGCCCTGAGGAAGGATGCCGTCTCCTGGCCCGGCCGCGCCTCCAAGCCTCCCAAAGAGTTCTCGGCCTCGCGTGCTCGCTGCTGATTCGGGCGAGGCCCCCTCCTCCCTGCGGGGCGCGCGCTCTGGCCCGCAGCCCCGTCCGCGGCTGCCCTGGGCGGCTCCCCCTGCAGAGCCTCCTCCTCCTGCCCCATCCTCCTCCTCTTCCCGCTTAAGCTCCGCATAGTAGCCCCCGCTATGCGGGGTCGGAACGTCGGGCCGCCTCCCCGACCCATCGCCGACAGATTCGACGATGCAGCGCCGACGTATCGGGGGCGTCGGCGGCGCATCGGCGACGTCCACGGGGATGGCGCTGCCGCGCAGACGCCCGCGGGGACGGCGCTGCCGCGCAGTGCTCCGACCCCGTCTAGTCGGATCCCACATGCGAGGCCTGCATCCTGGGCGCTCGTCTGGCCTGGCTTCTCCGCAGCAGATGCCGGGCCCGCCTGTCCTTCCGCCGCGCCTCTGCGGCCGTCGTCCTCGGCCTGCCCGCCCCCCCGGCTGCGTTGCCTCCCCCTCTGCCTCCCGCAACGCATCCTTGCGCGCGCCGAACTTCGACGACTCGCCGATCCCACGATTCACGCAGCGAGCTCTCGCGGCAATCTTGCCCGCGAAGAAACCGCGCGCGAACTTGGGCGAGTAGGCCGAGAGAAACTCGCCCTCGGCCGCGGATTCAACTAATGTTTGCGAATGGGCCCATCGCTCTTGCAACAACTTCACGATGCTCTCGGACTGCCTGCGCGGGCAGCGCCGGCGCGGCGCGTCGGCCGGGGGCCCGCCCGGCTCGGCCTCGGGCGCCTTAACCGCGGGCTCAGCCCGCTCGGCCGCGGGCGCCTCAGCCGCGGGCCCAGCCAGCTCAGCCGCGGGCGCCGCAACTGCGGGCTCAGCCGGCTCGGCCGCGGGCCCCGCCCCAGGGCTACCCGCAGCCGCTGGCGAATAGGTCGGGCCGTCCAACGAGTCGCGGGCTGCGACCGCGCAGGCGCCCAACTGGCGCGGCAAATCGTCGCGCGCGCGCCGGTTGCTCCCGGGCCCCCTGCTGGCCGGCGACGGGGGCGGGCCGCGGCGAGCGGGTGGCGCGGGGAATGGCGCTGCACATTGGCCCGAAGGCCCACGTCGACCTTCCGCCCCGCGCGCGCAGCGGGCCTGCCCCGCCGCGGCCAGAGCGACCTGTTCGCCGCGAGCGTCAGGCCGGTCAACATGGCGAGCCCGAGATGCGCGCCATGGGCCGTGAAAGCCCATGCGACATTTTGAGCCCCTTCTAGCGCGGGGGCAAGCGCGCCCCCGCCGCCCCCTCGCCCCGACGCCGAGCACGCTCGGGCGAAGACTCGCCCGCACTCGCGCCGTCAGCCACGGGGCCCTCTGGCGGCCTAGACGCGGGCGCAGCGCCAGGGGCCTCTGGGCTCAGCAGGCGAATCGGGGCCGCTATGCACGAGCCCCGTCGAAGCGCCGTCTCCGCGTTCGCAAAAACACTGCTCGACGGCCCCGAGGCGCCCAGCGCTCAACCCAAACGGTTGAGCGCGGCTCTCGCGGCTGGCCCCTCGCCCCCGCGCAGATGGAATTTCCGAACCACCGCTGCCGCGGCGATAGTCGCCCGGGCGTTGCCGGCTCGGAGCCGCGGCCAGAAGATGCCGCGACGCCGCGACGACGTCCGCGCGTTTGCGCGCGCGCGCCGCGTAGACGTCGCGCGGCGCCGTTGGTCCGCATGAGCCCCCAACGACGAAGTCCACGCATGGCGAAGCCGCGCGGAGCGCGACCCCCGCGACGCACGAAGCCAAGGCCCACGCCTCTCTGCTCGAAGACCTCTCTGGTGGCTGTCGAAATGGATTACCGCGCCACCTAGCCGGAGAAGCCCATGAGCCTTTCCGCAGCCGACCAGGGTGAGGCAGCGGCGCGGGCGCCGACCACTCGCCCATCGGTTGCAGCACTTGCTGCAACGACATATCGGTCAGAGAACAAGCTCGCCGACGAAAGTCTCGCTGAACGACGTCCAGTCAGGATCTGCCAAGACACCGGGCGCTTCAAACGCTTTGCCAGGCGTCATGTAATTCTCGCGCTGGCGTTGCGGGCCCGTCGTGCCCCCCCGCAAATCCGTCGTTTCCGACGCCGGGAACTTCCGTTGGAATGCGGTCGCACATCCGGCCGCCGGCGCAGAGGAAACCCATGCCGACTTCGCCTCCCATGAGCGCGCCGATGAAGCCGGCTGCCCCGGCTGCCTCCGCCTGAAGCCCGCGACGCGCGAACGCCACATGGATGGGCACGCGCACGGCCCGGGTGAAACTGCGGGGGGCCACCAGCGTCTGCATCTCAATCCACACATACATCTACATATACATGTGCATATACATCTGCATCTGCCTGACAACACTGGCTGCCGCGTTGGAGCTTGGGCGCGCCGCTGCGGCCCCGAGAGGGGTGCATCGGTGGCGTCTCGGGGCCTCTTCGGGGTTTCTTGGGGGCCCCTTGGGGCCTCGCGGGGCATCGTGGCGGTCTCTGTCGACTTTGCGCCCTCGCCTTTTCGCTCCCGGCGAGCCTCGGAGGCTCGAGGCGGCCCCGGGGTGGCCCGAGAGAACCCCTAGAGAGGCCTGAGAGGGCCCCGAGAGAGCCCGAGTGTGCCCCCAGAGCAGCCCAAGAAGGCTCCAAGATGCCCTTTCCGCCACTCTCCGCGCGCAGGGGCCCCCCGCGACCTGGTCGGGCAATGCGTGGAGCACGAAGCATAAACCAACAAATCTCGACGGGAGGCCCTCGGCAGTTTTCGGCCCCCGGGAGCCCTCAGCGAACCCCGGGGCCGTCAAAAAACGACGCGGGGGAGAAACTGGCCCCGTCGGTCAAAATAGTTCGGCAGACCGCGGAAACTCGTAATCCGAATGAGACAGTGCAAACACTTTGGGGACGAATCACGGGGGGCGACCTGTGGCTAGCCCCGCGCGAGCTCCACGCGAGCCCCGCGGCGGGCTGGGCATTGCCCTCCAACGCCCTTCGCAAACATCAGAATATGTACGACTACGACCCCGGGGCGCCTTAATTTTCTTGATTGTAATTTCAACCGGGCTGGCCCGTGGGAGCATGAGATCGGTGACCCGCTCCCTGAAAACAGTTCTTCCTGAGGTCTAGAGCCCGCCTTGCAGGCGCATGGGCAAAGACAACATTGCCACAGAGGCGCGCGATCTCCTTCAGAGAAGCGTGGGGAGCGCAGACTTCGAAAGGGCCGTCCACGCGGGCCCTTTCCGCAGCAGGCGTTTCGGGCCGAAACGCTGCGACTGTTTGCAACAATGGTTTGGCCAGGCAGGGCCGCAGTCAGACCGCGGATTCGTGCGTTTGGGGGGAATGCGAAGAAACTTGCTCCAAATGGTCGGGGGTGGAACAAATGGTTCAATTAAAACCGCGGTCGAACCCAATCCCGCCAGCCCTCTGGGCTTGATGGGGCCTCTCGGGGCTTCTTGGGGCGCCCGAAAGGGGGCCGAAAGCGTCCACTCAAAACGCGCAGCTTTCACGTAGATGGCAACGCGAACCCGAGGCCCTCTGGGGGGGCCTCTTGGCAGCCTCTTGGAGGCCTCATCGCCCGGTCGGGGGCCGCGCCGTTTTCAAGTTGATAGTTTCGGCCCCCCGAGGTCCTCCTGGGGCCACCTTGGGACCCTTTTGAAATTGTATTGGGGCCATCTTCTAGGGCTCCCAACTTCGCGCTTCGCGCTCCGCGAAACGCGAATAACTTTGCGCTCTCGCGCCGCCCCCTCAAAGGGAGAAGAGGAGGACGAGGAGAAGGGGGAGAAGGAACGAGGCCTGCGAAGCGCGAATAACTTCGCGCACTCGTGGAAGCCCTTGCACCTTGGGTCCTGCCAAGGAGGAATTTCTTTTCCCAGGGAGCACGAGGGGCCCTACAGCAGGGCCATGCATGACTTGGGGGGCACCATGGGGCCAGTGGGGGCCTGAAACGCCACTGCAGTGTCGTGTGAACAGCCCCGCGCGCGCACGAAACTATGTGTAGCGCGTGCGTTTTAACCCTGTTGCGAAAGAAAAGACTACCTGACAGTTGATCGACATGGCTCAGTATAACTGAAAATTCACCGTTCGTAACTGTGTCGTCAATTCCACGCCACAGGCCGCAACTGGCGCCAACTGCGCGTAATTGGTTTCACGCGTGTGTTTGGTCATGGGGCACAGCTCGTTGCAAATCAGTTATGAGGCACCCAAACAGTTGTATACATGTGTGAAGCGCATGCCGATTTAACAACTGGCTGGTTTCTACTTGGCACGCTTGACGTGCCACTTGCATGACTTGAAGTGACACCTGCGTGACTTGTAGCAAAATTATGTATCATGTGCATCTCGGGCACGTGCCCCGTGCCGCTCAGACAATGGGGGGGGGAGACAAAGGCCCCGCCCCATTACCACCCGCCAGAGGGAGGCGGTGGGACGAGACAGGCGCCAGGGCCCCTCCGGTGGGGGCCCCACCCTCCGCCAGGAGCGACGGGGCAGGAGAGGCCAGACTCGAATCGGGAGGTCGGATCGCCGATCGGCACGAATCGGCAAGACAATGAAACCTCCATCGAGAAGCCGAGGTCCAACTCGGACTCCGAAGCCGGATCGAGTCGGAATCGGGATCGGAGTCGATGGAAATCGAGCCGAGTCGAGTCGGAGGAGCCGAGGTGAGCCCCAAGAAGAAGCGGCGCGAGGAAACCGGCCCTCGAAGGGGGCGGAGGGCGGCCTGCTGAGGGGGCGGGCGGGGATCGGCTGCGCCAGGGTGGACAGCAGCGCCACGCAAGAATCAAGCATCGGGCCGCATCGGGTCGTCGGAATCTCGGGATGGAATCGGATGGGGCCAGTCTCAGGTCGGGCGTGTCCTGCTGCAGGCGGACTTCGTGCAAAAAATGCCAAGCAGCCAAAAGATACCTCCAAGATCGTCAAAAACAGTCTAGAAATCCTCCCCGTACTATCTTTGGGCTATTTTTGGACTTTCCTCCTGCAGAGGGACAGGCCCGACTTCAGGCCAGCCGGAATCGATATCGAATCGATCGGGTCAAGATGGGCCCGGGAAGGCCGCCACGGGCTCCGAGAGTTTGCGATGCGAGAGCGTTCGCAAGACAAGGCTGGCCTTGCGGACTGGGGGGTTGTGCTCATGTGCGTGGCGAGCCCCGAGATCCGACGTTGCAATCAAAATGTTTCATCGAGAAAGATCCAGCCTGGAGCCCCATCTGTCTGCGGCATCTTCCGAGCTGGATCGATATTGATGGTCCCGGGGCCCGAAACGCCGGGCGAAAGCGACTGGTGTGAAAAGATTGCAGCGCCCGGATCTCAAGATCTCGTGACCCGCTCGAGCCCCCCCTGGTCTTCGGGCCAGAAGTCGGGCATCCTGTTCGGGACGACACTCACAGAACACTCTCAACAAGGCGCAGCGGACGGGAAGCATCCCGAGGCGAAACAGTGTTCAAAAACAAACGAAACCTCCAAGTACCGCCGACGGAACGCCTCCCTCGAAAAAACTTGAACTGATGTGGTAGTTCAGGCGAGCCTCCCATGTCGTCTTGGTGGTTTTTGCAAATCGACGCTGGCTGGCGCTCGTCGACGCGAATCGACGCTGGATCGACGCCAAACGAACACCGCCGACGGGACGCCTCCCCCATTGTGCGCGCCGACGGCGCCTCCCGCCCGCCCGCCCCGAACAGCTCGGCGACGCCTTCAAGGGCAACGGTAGGGGGGATAGGCTCAGGGGAGGATGCATCGACCCAAAATCGCCTACAGTCAAAATCTTTAGTAAGGACGCGCTGTAAGGACGCAAGACCCTAGGACGGTCCTTGGACGCCCCAATTTAAGTTTCTACCGAACAAATCTAAGGTTGCAAGGGTGCCCTTGGGAAGCTTACCCGTCCTAACTATGGATTCTCACTGCATTCATCGCCAACAGGGACCCGGTGGCTCAGCCCCGCTCAGAACCGTGCGGGGTCGCTATCGGGGGCCGATCGACGATCTTGAAGGCACAACACCGGCATGAACATCAACTTCCGGAGGTCCGCGCGGATTTCTAGGATCGACGCTAGACACCCCTCCCAGGCGCGCGGAGCGCGCCAGGGTCGGCGACGGAGGCGCTGCCAGGGGCTCCCTGGCGCAGATCCTTGAGATCCGCGCGGAGCTCCGACAATGCATATGTGTAGACATATTTATATATATGTATATACAGAGGGATCCCTGTGCATGTACTTTGCGCATGTGTTTGTTTGCAATCGTTGTATGATGTACTTTGTTGTAAATGATGTCCTTTGTTGTTTTGCAGGTATTTGAAGCGGGCCCTGATGTTATGGACCACAATATCAAAGCACATGCGCAGGGATCCTTCGGAAAAAGGAGAGGATGACGATACGTATGAGGAGGATGAGGAATATAAAGGCGTGGCCTGAGAGAGAGAGAGAGAGAGAGAGAGCGAGAGAGAGTGACACATATGTAGAGAGGGAGATGCAGAGAGAGAGAGAGAGAGACATAGAGAGAGAGAGAGAGAGAGAGAGAGAGAGAGAGACATAGAGAGAGAGAGAGAGAGAGAGAGAGAGAGAGAGATGAGAGGGATGCGGCAGCGGAGGAGGGAGAGAAAGAGACACAGATAAAGAGAGAGAGAGAGAGATAGAGAGAGAGAGAGAGTGAGGTAGAAAGAGAGAGAGAGAGAGACATAGAGCGATCGAGAGATGAAAGGAATCGACGTTCGCTCCAACGAAAAATAGCGATAGAACGATAGGATAAAGCGATCTTTAACAGAGTGGCGGGCACACGTGGGGATGCTGGTGGATTATAATACCCTGGGAGTGCTGGAGGCCCTAGGAGTGCTGGAAGCTGCGGTGCGACTGGACCCTGCGGGTGCTGGTGCTTGTGCTTTTGGACTCCTGGTCGTGGTTTTCTCGGGCCCCTGATGTTGGACCCCTGGGGGTCCTGGTGCTTTTGGCCCACTGCTGTTGCTTGTGCTATTGGACCCCTGTGGGAGCTGGTGCCTGTGTTTTTGGACTGCTGATTTCGGACCCCTGGGGTTGCTTGTGCCTTTGGGCCCCCCTTCCTCCCATCCCATCCCATCCCACCCCTGTCTCATCCCATCCTTGTCCCATCCCATCCTTATCCCATCCCATGCCATCCCCTATCCCATCCTTGTCCCATCTCATCCCATCCAGTCCCTTTCCAACTCACTCCAACTCCTCCAACTCCAACTCCTCCTCCAACCCCTTCTGGCGCCACCCGGCTTCGCGCCCCGGTTCGAGCCGCGCCGTGCGCGAGCGCGGCCGCGGCGGCGCGGCTGCGCCGCCCGATGCCCTCCACGGCGGCAGGAGGACCTGCGCGCCGCGCGGGGGCGGGCCGTGCTTGGCGCGACCAGGGAGGTTGAAGGATGAGCAGGAGGAGAAGGAGGAGGAGGAGGAGGACGACGACGACGACGAGGCTGAGGAGGAAGGGAGCGGAGGAAGAGGAGGAGGAAGGGAGGAGGAGAGAACAGGAGTGAGAAGGGAGGGGGGGGGGCAGGTGGAGGAGGGGGGAGGAGGAGAGGGAGGAAGAGCAACGATTCCAGGAACCCTGGACCAAAACATGTGGACGTCTCTTTTTACTTCCGGCCGAGCTTCCGCCGGCTTACCTGCTGATGATGCTGCTGATGATGTTGATGACGATGATGATGCTGATGATGTTGATACTGCTGCTGCTGATGATGATGAGGAGGACGATGATTATGTTGCTGTTGTCAATGTTGTTGGTGTTGTTGTTGTTGCTGTTGTTGTTGATGTTGTTGTTGTTGTTGTTGTCGTTGCTGCTGCTGCTGATGATGAGGCTGCTGATGACGATGATGCTGATGACGATGCTGATAATGATGATGATGATGCTGATGATGATGATGATGATGATGGTGGTGATGGTGATGGTGGTGGTGATGGTGGGGATGATGATGATGATGATGATGATGATGATGATGATGATGGTGATGGTGATGGTGATGGTGATGATGATGGCGAGGGGTGGTCGCCACCCCTCGCACTCTCTTCCAGTCGTCATCCCGTGCGTCGCTGGGGTCGGCGACGCGCGCGGCGAGTCGGCCGCCCGGCAAGGGCTGGCGGGGCCGCCGCCTCCGAGCTCCTCCCCCCCTCCTCGATGCTCACACGTGCGCGGCAAGGCCGCCCCGCGAGGGCGGGGAGGGCCGCCGCCTCGTGCGCGGCAAGGCCGCCCCGCGAGGGCGGGGAGGGCCGCCGCCTCCGACCTCCTCCTCCTCATCGATCCTCACCTCCGAGCCCCTCCTCGTCGATCTTCCCGCGCAGCGAGGCCGGCCCGCGAGGGCGGGGCCGCCGCCTCCAAGCCCCTCCTCGACCCCCCTACGCGGCAGAGCCGCCCCGCGAGGGCGGGTAAAGCCGCCGCCTCCGAGCTCCTCCCCCCTCCTCGATCCTCACACGTGCGCGGCAAGGCCGCCCCGCGAGGGCGGGGAGGGCCGCCGCCTCGTGCGCGGCACGGCCGCTCTCCGAGCTCCTCCTCATCGATCCTCACCTCCGAGCCCCTCCTCGTCGATCTTCCCGCCCAGCGAGGCCGGCCCCGCGAGGGCGGCGCCGCCGCCTCCAAGCCCCTCCTCGACCCCCCTACGCGGCAGAGCCGCCCCGCGAGGGCGGGGAGGGCCGCCGCCTCCGACCCCCCCCCGCACCCCACCTATTCCCGCCTTTTAAAGGCGAGACCTTCGTCCCAGGAGGCGAAGGACATGGCAGTGTTGCTGTGCAAAGTGCGGCCGCATTCGGACTCCCTGTATGTGTCATGTATACCCTCCCTTCCTCCTTCAACTCATCGAGCCCCCCCCCCGTCCTCCTCCTTCTTTATTCCTGCTCCCCCTCCTTCCTCATCCCCATCGATCGTCGATCCTGTAGGAGTTCCAGCGCACCAGCGCGTGCGAATTCCTAGTGTGCCCGCGGGCGCGTGGGGGTTGTCATCATCTCCTTCTTTCAGGGCCCTCGATCTCCATTTCCTCGTTCTCGCGATCGTCCTCCTCGATCCTCTTCGAACCTTGCTCCTCGCGACTTGCCTCCTATAGATCACGTCCTCCTCGGCCCCCGATCTCATCGTCGTCGATCCTCGATCCTCCCCGATCGTCGATTCCCCATCGATCCCCATCCCCTATCCCCATCCCCTCGGCCCCCGATCCACACATCAATCCTTCCTTGCCCTCGATCCTCGATCCCAGTCTCCCCCGACTGCAAGCTGCACGCTTCAGGCCGTCGGCCAGCGCTGGAAGGACGAGGGAGAGGAGGAGGGAGGAGGAGGAGGAGGGAGGAGGAGGAGGAGGAGGAGGAGGAGGAGGAGGAGGAGGAGGCGGAAGACGAGGAGGAGGAGGAGGAGGAGGAGGAGGGCGAGGAGGGAAAACGAGGAGGAGGAGGAGGAGGAGGAGGAGGAGGAGAAGGAGGAGAAGGGGGAGGAGGAAATTGATGATGCCCAAAAGGGAGGGATAACATGAGGCAGAGGGAGGGCGAGGCTTTGGAAGAGGAGGGAGTCAGTGTGGCCGCCGTCGTCGTCGACGTCGTCATGATCGCGATCATGACGGCGGCGACAACGACGACCGCGGTCGTCGTTGTCGCCGCCGTCGGCGTCGTCGAGGGCGACGAAACGTCGAAAACGTTGACGAGGAACGGGGGGGCGTTGGGAGGATAGGGAGGAGGCAGGGAAGGATGATGGTAATAATGGGGGAGGGGAGCGCGGAGGGAGAGAGGGGGGAGGACGAGGAGGGTAAGTCGTTCGGGCCCCTCTTTCCTCCCTTCCACCCTCACCTCCATTCAGAATGCTGACCGTACGTTGCCCCCTCCTACATCACCATCCGCCCTCCTGCTCCCTCGCTCTTCCTCCTCAGCCGTTCTGGCACTGTTGATTCGGGCTCTTCCTGCTCTGGGCGCGAGCATAGAGATGCCCTCGCCCTCGTCTTGGAAATCAGTACGGCACGGCAAAATCGCATGGAGCGAGGGCGACGTCGCGAGCTGCGTCGACGGATGGCTCGAATATCTCCCAGAGGTAGCCCAACAACACATCCTGGAGAAGGGCATGAAAAAGGGGTCCTGCTTGATTGCGCCATTCGACCCCAATAACGTTGATTCATTGACTTGCGGGTTGAGAGATTTAGAGAACAATTGCCCGCTCATCTACCCAATCGTTCAGCGAATTCCCGATCGAGTCCCGAGTGGGTTCTTCCTGACCGATGCGCTTGGCTTGCGCCGCAGTGCCCGCCGCAGTGCCCGCGGGCCAAGTCGATGTAATTGCGAGGATGTCTCAAGCCAGCTTCGGAGTTCAAACTGAGACCTCTAGGTTGCTGGGAGGAGGAGGAGAAAAAGGAGGAGGAGGACGAGAAGGAGGGGCTGGAGGAGGAGGAGCGGGAGGAGGAGGGACAAGAGGAGGAGGAGGAGGGAAGGGCGGGGAGGGAGCGGGGGAGAGGGATGGCGCCGAAGAAAAGAAGTGGGGAGGCGCAGGGGGAACGGGAGGGAAAACGCCGAAACGATTGAGCCTCCCCGGGGCCCGCGGGCGTTGTGCTCATGTTCAATGTTCGCATGCACAAAAAAGTATTGCCCGAGCTGAAATCCGAGCAAGTGGATGCAGCGGCGCTTTGCGCGAGGCGCCTGAAGGCCCTCCTCCAGCGCGCCAGGTGCTCCTGGGCAAACGCGGAGGGGACGCTCTGCGTCTCCGTCTCTCCCCGCCCCTCATCCTGCTACTCCTCCACCTCCTCCCCCTCCTCCTCCTCGTCCTCCTCCTCCTCCTTCTCCCCCAGGCTCCTGCCCGCCCCATGCCTTCTTTCTGGTCTCATCGTTTCCCTTGTCGCCGCTCGGCTCAAGGTACTTGTTTAGGAACGCGGGGAACTCGTATTCCGACAAAGTGCACGCCATCAAGGCCGTGATGACAAGGTCGCCGAAGAAGCAGGGCGATGCAGCTTCCACCGGCGACTGCGCCGAGGCAGCGGAGTCCTGCGGCGACGTGGACCAGGGCGCTGACTGCTTGGATGCCCTGGTGGACGGCCTCGACGGCGGCGAGTCTGGTGCCGAGGCAGCGGAGTCCTGCGGCGACGTGGTCCAGGTCGAGGACTCCCTGGATGCCCTGGTGGACGGCGGCGGCGAGTCCGGCGCAGAGGCAGCGGCGCCCGAAGGCGACGTGGTCCAGGTCGCGGACTCCCTCGACGCCGTCACGGACGGCCTTGACATCGGCGAGTCCCAGGCCATGGTGGCGGACGACAACGAGATGTCGGATGCCGCATCCACGCTGGACGCTGCAACGTTGCCGCTCTGCGGGGGGGAGCAGCTGGAAGCGTTCGCCGGCGCCTTGGACTTGGACGACGACGACTGCCACGTCGGCGGCTCGCAGACGGCGGCGGAGACGTTCGAGGCGCTCTTCGATGACTGGCAGCCCACGTCTGGCGATCTCGTCGGAACGGCCACCCCAGGAGGCGACGACGAGGAAGGCGAGGCCGAGGGGGTGGAGGCGGCGGGCGACGACGACGACTTCGAGGGCGAGGGCGAGGAATCCGAGGACGGCGGCGAGATCAGCAAGTCCGAGTCTGTGCAGGGTGACGACGGCGAACCTTTGTCAGCTCAGGACTGCCAGTCACTCGTGGCTGCGTGGGGCGGCTCCGGCGAGAGTCCTGAGTCGGGCCCGGAGGGCGAATTCGAGATGATGATGGACTCGATCGCTGGCGTTCGCAAGCCGAAAGATAAGATGGCTGACGCACTAGACCCGCCGCCATCGCTGGCCCCCGATCTCAGCGAGGCAGCCGTGGCGTTCATGGCCGACATCCACGAGTCCCAGATCCCGACCGTCAGCACGTTGAAGAAGAAGAAGAAGGGCAAGGGCAAGGGGAAGGGCAAGAAGAGGAAGGGCCAGGCCAAGAAGGCGAAAGAGTTGAAGGGCGGCGCCTCGTTCAAGGGCTCCAAGGGCAAGAAGCTCCGCAAGCTCAAGGCGTCGACGGCAGCTGAGGCGGCCGAGAACGGGAGCTGGCGCGAGGAGTTCGAAGAGCCCGAAGCGCCCGCTGACAAGAGCAAGAAGCACGGCACTGGCAAAGGCAAGGGCAACAAGCGCGCTGGCGACGCCGACGTGCAGGCTATCCCTACGCCGGCGAAGGCCATGAGGAAGCCCGCGGCAGCTACGTCGCCCGAGGAGGCCGCCCCCGAGGTCCAGGCGGGCGTCGACCTGCCCGACGACCTGCCCAAGGTGACGAACGAACAACATACACCCATACCCATAGGGAGGTCATTGGCAGGAGGGTATGGGTGCGGGTTGTCGGACCCTGGGGAACGCTCCCGTTCGAGCGAGGACCCCTATCCGACAACGCGCACCCATAGCCCTCTCCGATCCCCCTATGGGTATGGGTGTGTGTTGCTGGCTCGTCACGAGGAGGCCTACCCGCAGAAGGCGATCGGACAGCACCAGCGCAACTACCGCATCAAGCATCACCTCGGGACGATCGAGGTGCAGCTGCAGAACCGCGTCTTCCGTCTCATCCGGAAGAAGGACAGCGCCGAGAGCATCATCAAGAGCATGCCGAGTGAGATCGGCGGCCCTGTGTTCAACTGGAACGTCATCGGCAGTATCCAGGCGGCCTGGGAGATGGCGGTGACCGCCCTGGACCGCTACCAGCCTGGCCAGTGAGGCGGCACCTTGCTCCGCGTCCTCGCTCATCCTCCGCATCCTTGCTCATCAGACCTCGCCTTCCTCGCCCTCATCCTCCTCCTCGCTCTCATCCTCTCCCCCTCGTCCTCGTCCTCGTCCTCCTCGTGCCCTGCTGAATTCCACCGCCTCCTCCTCATCCTCCTTATCTTCCTCCTCGTCCTCCTCCTCCTCATCCTCCTAATCCTCCTTCCTCCTCCTCTCCTCATCCTCCTAATCCTCCCTATCCTCCTCCTCCTCCTCCTTCGTCCTTCCGAGCACGAGGCGCTGATCGGCATTTTTGCAGTGCCCACTTCGTCGCCTCCACCATCTCCTCCTATCCTCCTCTCGCGGTCGCTTGATTGCGAGCATTGCGTTAGGCGGTCAGCGGCACTGTTGTAGTGCCAGCTCCCTCGCCTTCCTCCTCCCCCAAGTCCTCCTATTCCTCCTCCTCCTCGTCTCATGGGCGCTTGGATGCGAGAACCACACTAGGCGTTGAGCTGCCCTTCTGTAGTGCCAGCTCCCTGGCCCTCCCCCTCCTCTTCCAAATCCCACTCGTCGTTCTCGCGTGTCTCTCATTGGGCCCTCTGCAATGTCAAAGGCACCGCTACGGCCGAGTGGCAGCCAGGTGCTCGGCGCAACGAGTTGCGTCACATTCGCGACGAGCCGCGCGGTGGGGCCGCGCGGAGCTAGCAAGCAAATGCCTCCCCTATCCTTTCCTTTTGTCTCGCAAATCGACTCGACCCCAACGTGCGCCCGCCCGGAGGAGGACGAGGAGGAGAAGATAAGGAGGTGGACGAGGGCAGGGGGTAGGAGGAGGAGGAGGAGGACGAGGAGGAGGGGGGGGAGGGGGAGGAGGAGGCGGAGGAGGCGGAGGAGGAGCAGGAGGAGGAAAATGACTAAGGAGGAGAAGGACGATGACGACGAGGAAGAGGAGTTGAACGGAGGGAGAGGAGAAGAGAGAAGACGAGAAGGGCACTTAGGGTCAGCAGTGGATCCGATCCACGGGGGCCCCAGAGGCCCCGAAACACTCTCGGTGATATTGGGGGGTTCCATGGGCCCCGAACCTCGTCGGGAAGCGCGCGAGTTCGGGGGGCCAGCGGGGCCCCGAGGAGAGGAGAGGAGCGGGGGATGATGGCAATATGATTAGGAAAACCAAGGGGAACGCCCAGGGCCTTACGCATCCCTGAGCCTTTATCAAGTCAGAGTGGGGTCGAGGGTGGAGGCGACCTGGCCGCTCTGCCCACCCCCCTTTATGTTTGTTAGCCCTTGCCGCCCCGAGGGAGGGGGGAAGGCGGTGGCGCTGGGCCATCTGCGTCTCGGGTGTCCCCTGGCTGCTCGCTGCCAGCTCGCCCCTCTGAGTCGAACCGCCCTCCTCTGTGCCCGCTGCCGGCTCGCGGGTCGAACCGCGCTCATCCGTGGGTGGACCTCTTCCAACTCCCTTCGCTTGATTGTGCTGTGACCCGTCGAGAGCATGGTCACCTTTCGAGCGCATTCGGGATGCGCGGCCACGCGAGTGCATGGCCACCTCTTGAGCTTTTGAGTGCATGCGGGGCCCGTCGAGTGCATGGTCTCCTCTCGGGGGGCAAGTTCGGAATCCTGATCGTGAAATGGACATGGCCCATGGGGGTCTCGATCCCCATATCCATTATAGAACTGAAGCGCGAGCGAAATGATAACTGAAAGCCTTAGGTCGAGCCCCAAACAACACATGCAACAAAATACACAAACGCGTTGGCACTAAGACACCAAACACATAACACACATAAACAATCCATACAACACAACATGCAACATGGTAATTCCAGTGGTGCTCTCCGCTAGTGTCTCGAGGGTAATCCCAGTGGTGCTCTCCGCTGGTGTCTCGAGGGTAATTCCAGTGGTGCTCCCCGCTGGTGTCTCGAGGTTATTTCCAGTGGTGCTCTCCGCTGGTGTCTGGCAGCTTGTGACAGCGCGCGTGGCACGAAACAAAAACATAATAATGCTGTGTGTAACATAACATAACATAACAACAACGCATACAACATTAAACCTAAAACACCATACAATAATACAATCAACACAAAACACATAACACATCAACACTACAACTTAACATACAACAATCAACGACACCTGACAACAGACACCACACACGTAACATACAACACATAAGCATAACTATAACACATGTTGCATTCAAGCAACCACAACGCACACGATAAGAACGGCCCCCCCATATGGGGTTTGGGGATGGGCTGAGATTCGGACAAAGCTCCTCGGGACCAAGCGCAAACGCAACGGTTTTAATGGTTCAAAATATTAAGACTCTAGAGCGCCCAATATGGCCCCGTACCCTCCGTAGTGCGCAGGCGTTTCTGGCTCAAGCTTCGAGACCATGGCCAAGAGCGAGCCAAGAGCGAAGCCCACCGCTCACCAAAGCCACGGGCCACCGCGGCACAGTTCTGAAGCGGCCCCAACCGACTGTCCTCGCGCGCGCCAGGCCGATGCCCGTGGTGCCCCGAATCACAGATGACCCGTTGCTCGTGGCCAAGTCTCTGAAAGCTTGCAGTGCCCCCAAGGTGCTCATCAAACTAGTGTTGTTGGTGTGCGCGACGCTCAGGCCGGGCCCGCCCATCTTCGACCAAGTGGAGTTCATGGCAGGCAAGCACGAATGTACAAAGGCCGCGTGGGACACAGGCAAACAGGCATTTCCGTACGAGATCTGCACGCCTGCGACATTTCCGATTGGCCCCAGGGGGGATGAGAGAGGGAGGGCAGGTCCGACGAGGTAGAGTCGGCGAGTGTAGGATTGGGTAGAGCCGCGGAGGAGGAGGCGGAGGAGGAGGAGAAGGGGGAGGTATGAGGTAGAAGGGGAGGCCATCGGGGTGGGGGAAGTAGGAGGTGGATGAGGAGGAGAAAGGGGGGGGACGTGGCAAATGATGTCGAGGATGTTTGGGGGACAGGGAAGCGGGCGAGGAGGAGGAGGAGGCGGCCGTGAGTAGGGGCACCTGATGATGATACAAGAAATGCCCGCACGCCCGCGGCCGCTCGGGACGAGGGCCCACGTATTCTTCACGGTCAGTATTTCGACATTAATTCGAGCAGGGGTTTTGCCACTGCGATAGTGCTTGGCTTGCGGACTCGAATGGCTGCTGGGATATCGCCTTTCGCTCCGGTCTGCTCTTCGTGGGTCCCGATTAACTTTGGGACGTCCAAGCGGTCAGTTGCAGATCCGCTTGGTAATACTGCACATTCGTATGTGCAGGATGCCAACTGCATGGTGTCTCGCGTGGCCTTGCTGATCATGCTGTTCACCTCTCTTGGGATCCCTTGGTTTTTAGAACAACCCAAGGGGTCCTGATTAGAGAGTCACCCGAGGATTGCCCACCTTTTGAGCTCCATGCCAATGACCCGCGCTAGTATCTGCATGGGTCGGCACGGCGCCCCCTCCAAGAAAGATTCGTGGAGTCGCGGGCTTCGCCCTTTTCCGGCCGCTTCCAGGGAAAAGGGCGCGTGGGCCCGAGCAGGGAAAATCGAGCAAACAGAGATCCATCCACACTGCTCCCGCCTGGTCGCCCTCGAGAAGGGCAGTGGATCTACAGCGTGTTCAGTTGGTTTAAAGATATCGACCGCTGGAGCGTGCCATTCGTCCCACAGGAGGGCGTGCAAACCTACGTGCATAAGAACGGCCGCGACGGGCGGCCCACGTGGGAAGGAGGCAGGGATCTCAAGCGCTCGCAAGCATACGCCCCTCTTTTTGCAGCCAACGTCCAAAAACTTTTCGAGCTGCATCGAGGCGATCTCATCACTTGGGCCCATGACATCGCCAGTGCGGCGGCAAAGACCAGCATCTCCCCCGAGGACTGGTCGGGCGGAGATCTTTGGGACGACGCCCGCCTAGGCCCTGTTTTCGAGTGGCTTGTAGCATAGCTCGTGTGGAAAACACGTGCGCTGTGCTCGCTGCTTATCTGCGTGGGGACTTGGGCGATGCACTCGTTGCTGTGCTAAGCTCGCTGTGGTCGCTGTTATTCTCTGTGCGCGATGGCCATGGGTGGTGCAAGGACTATGGCGACTATGGAGGAGGATGAGGAGGATGAAGATGATGAGGAGGATGATGAGGATGACGAGGAGAACGATGAGGAGGGCGAGGAGAACGACTAGGGCGAGGAGGGCGAAAGTGCCCATCGCCAAAAGCGAGGTGGGCCGCTCGCCCATCGTGAGATGGGGTCTCCCCAGATGTGTCGAGATCTTTCGGGTGCCCATCGCACTGCGGCGCAGAGCTTCCGTGGCTGAAATATCAGCAAACGGTGTCGCTCTGAGTCATCCCGTTCTCACCTTTTGCCTTCCCATCCCCTCTCTCTCCTCGGGGTGAGCGCGCGTGCCCTCTTGAGCCCCTACCGCGGGCGCCTCGGGGTCCTTTTGGAACCCTTCGGTGTCGTCTTTGGGCCCCCTTGGACCGTCTCGGGCTGTCTTGGGCCACAGCCGTGACGTCTCGGGCCCTCTTGGGCCACCTTGGGGCCCTATTGGGCCGCATTGGGGCCCCCTTGTGCGCTCCCTGGGGCCTTCTCGGAGCCCTCTTGGGCCGCATTGGGCCATCTCGGGGCCCTCCTGGGCCACCTTGGGGCCCTATTGGGCCGCATTGGGGCCCCCTTGAGCGCTCCCTGGTGCCTTCTCGGAGCCCTCTTGGAGCCTCATTGGGCCCGCGGTGCCATCTTGGGGCCAGTCGGTCGCCTCTCGATGTTTTCGCATCTCCAATATTTTTTTTGCGAAGCTTGTCCAGCCGATGTCTCAGAATTCTCGAGTTTTTTCGGTTGAAACGTGTTTCTGAGCGAAACAAATGCCGGAAATGGGCCGTCAGAGTGCCGTGAATGGGAGTAGAATGCCGTAAATGGGAGGTCTCTATGTCCTTTGTCTTGAGGAGGGCAGAGAGGAGAACGCGACAGAGAGGAGGGCAGAGAGGATGAGAGGGTGGGCAGAGGGTGGCAGCGAGGAGCAGAGGGTGGGCAGAGGGTGACAGAGGGGGTGGCAGAGGGCGGCATGGGGGGGCCCTATGGGTGGCCCAAGAGGGCGCCCCAGGCGCCCCTCTGTGGGGCAGATGGTGCCCCAGTGGTGCCCTGAGGGCCCTGTGTGGCCTTAAGATGGGCCCCGAGAGACCGCGAGGGGGTGACGACGTCGCACCCCCGCCCCCTGCTCTACGGCCCGCGCCCCCCCCCGCGGCCCCGCCCCCGCAGGGGCCGATGGCGCGGCTGGTCCTGAAGCGCATCACCGCCAAGAGAGGCCTCCCGCTGCCGGGGGGAGCGCCGCGAGGCGAGATGAAAGCGATGATGTGGTGGAGGGGGGATGCTAAGGATTAGGAAGAGGAGGATCGAGTGGAGGATGAGGAGAATGGAGATGAGGAGAGTGAGAAGGAGGAGGAGGGTGGCGAAGACGAGGAGGGGAATGGGGGAGGAGGAGAAAGATGAGGAGGGGGGAAGAGGATGAGAGGGAAGAGGAGGAGGAGGAGGAGGGTGAGGATGGGGAGGACGCGGATGGAGGATTAGGAAGAGGAGGAGGAGGAGGAGGAGGAGGAGGAGGAGGAGGAGGAGGAGGAGGAGGAAGAGTAGGAGAAGGAGGAGGAGGAGGAAGATGAGGAGGAGAGGGAAGAGGACGAGGAGGATGATACGAGGAATCGCACCAGGAGTGGAAGCGAGGTGGTGCATCTAGAGTCTAAGGGTGCTGTTCGTGTCTCGGCTAGCGCCGATCTTTTCAACAGTGCAGGGGGGCCCGCTGGCACCGAGATAGGCGCACACACACACACACAAACACACACAAACGCACGCACACACTCACGCGCGCGCAGCTCCACACGCACGCACTTGCACTAAAATCCCCTCCTGCCTTCCTGCCGCCACACACCACGCACGCAGTTGCCGGCTGCCTTCCTGCCGCCACACAGTACACACACGGCGCACTTGCACTAAAAGTTCAGGCTGCCTTCCTGCCTTCCTGCCGCCACACGCACGTCGTTTACGCTGCCCCCGCTAAGCTACAACAAGCCCGTTCTAACTTACAACGGTTCCGTTCTAGCCGAGAACGGTGTCGTTCTAGGCTAGAACGCCGCAATTGCCCCCTCGTCCGCACTCGCGTCGTGAGGGACAGAGCCTTTCCATCTGATCATTGCTCCTCCTCCTCTCCTCCTCTGCCCCCTCAACCTCCTTCTGATCACCACTCCTCGCCCGCCTGCCCAGCCCCCCGGCGCGCCGCTCGGCGACCCGCTCGAACAGCCCGCGGTCCGCCTTGCGAGCAAGGGGGGCCAGCGGCGACGGCGATGACGTCGGCCACTCTGGCAACCGCAGAGGCGCGAAGATACGAACGCATCGCCGACCAGATCGAATCGGGCCCCCAGGAGCAGCGGGGTCGCACGATGATAATCGCGCGTCGTGCAGCGTGAGGGCGTATTGCAGCATCGCTGGAACATCCCAAGGTCACTGTAGCATTCTTCCCCCCTCGTCCTCCTCGCCCTCCATCTTCTCGAAAATGTGCAACGCATCAGGACCCGTGCTCCTTTCTGCGCCCCCTCCTCACCCTCCTCTTCCCTCCTCCTCTTGCTCTTCCCTCCTCCCCCTATGCATCCCTCCTCTTCTCTGCTCCACTCCTCTCCTCTCCCCTCCTCTTCCTCCTCGGCCCCCTTTTCCTCGTCCCCCGTCTCCACCTCCGCCCTCCGCCCTTCCTGTCCATTGCCCCGTCGGGGCGTTGGGGTCAAGGTGCTTTGCTGGCCCTCGGGCAACTGCGGGCGCCTCTCAGCCCACTTCGCCCCTCTAGCCGTTTTGGTTTAGGGCTGGGCCGTCTCAGCGGTCGCGGGCGGCCGCCTCAGCGGGCTGGGCCGTCTCGGCGGTCGCGGGCGGCGCGCTGTCATGGTCAAGGGCAAAATCGGCGAGGCTGTGCGGGAGGAGCCCGATGTTCCGGAGGTGAAGAAGATTAAGAAAAAGAAAGTCAAGAAGGGTTCAAAGAGTGCTACTCCGTTGCCGAAGGCCAAGGACGGCAGCGTGCCCACGCCGCCAAAGATCGCCGCGATCAAGGAAGCGATGCAGGCGGCGACGGAGGTTGGCAAGATGGTGAGCTCCAAACGTGGACCTGATCCTGGTGCTGGCGGGCTGACGACTCCACCTCTCAAGAAGCCAGCTCAGGAGACGAGCGTGCAGGGCCAGGGCAAGGGCGCGACCGGCAAGAGCAACCTCGGGAAGGGCAAGGGCAAAGGCAAGGGCGTGAAGGGGAAGAGCTTGGATCCCAAGACCGTCTTCGACGTCGTGTGCAAGGTGGCGGGCGAGGCTGAGATGCACCCGAAGTCGGCGCTCAAGCAGATGAAGATCAAGGAGTTCGGCTTCGAGGAGATGTCCAAGCTCGACATCGAGAGCCTGGAGGATCGCATGCGCCAGCTGCTCGACCTCGAGGCTCGAGGCCGTGGTCCACGCTGGTGGTGGCGCAGCGGGCAGCGGGCAGCACGCCGCCGAGAGCAGCGCCGTGGACGCCGCCATCGCGGCGCTGACGGATGGCGACGCGAAGAAGGCTGGAGCAATGGGGGGAACACAAAAGGGGGGACGGCAGTCCGTGCAATAGTTCGTCTGCCTGAACTATTGCGAGGGGGCACGAACTATTGCAAACCGCCTGAACTATTGCGCACGAAACAAGACGACGCAACACCCGCGCGGAACTATTGCATCCACGCCGCAAACTATTGCATCCAAACACCATATTGCATGAACTATTGCGCCTACCCCGGCCCCCCCATTTGCGTTCCCCCCATTGCTCCGGCTTAGAGAAGGAGCCAGCTGAACAGGGTCACCAGGTTGAAAGGGCTGTGCTGAACAGCGCGACGTGCCCGGCGGCGTGGGCGGAGTTCACCAGGGTCACCAAGGCCCGCAAGAAGTGGCCTGTCGGCTTGGCCCCGGAGCTCAAGTCGGACAAGCTCGGCCTCTTCCAGGTCTGGATGGGGATGGGCAAGGACGTCGACAAGGTCATGGAGGTCGTCGTCAAGAAGAGGGTGGAGAAGGGCACGCTCAACGAGTGGACCTGGGAGTACAGGAAAAAACGTGAGCGGGGAAACAAATTGACATACCACATACCCGCATCAGCGGTAGGAGTAGGACGAGGGGGAGGGGGAGGAGTGAGATGGGGAGAAAAACGAGTGAGTGGGAGAGGCTGGGCGAGGAGTAAGGAAGAGGAGGAGGAGGAGGAGGAGGAGGAGGAGGAGGAGGAGGAGGAGGAGGAGGAGGAAGGCGAGGAGGAGGAGGAGGAGGAGGAGGAGGAAGGAGGAGGAGGAGGAGGAGGAAGGCGAGGAGGAGGATGAGAAGAAGGAGAAGAAGAAGAAAAAGAAGAAGAAAAAGAAGAAGGAGGAGGAGGAGGAAGAGGAGACGGAGGAGAAGGAGGACGAGGAGGAGGCGGGGGAGGAGGAGGAGAAGCAGGAGCAGGAGCAGGAGGAGCAGGAGGGGGGGCGCGAGCCAGGTGACATCTTACCGATGTACGGCGGCGACGAGGCTAAGGTGAAGGTGGTCATCGAGTCGACGAACTACCTGGTGGACGAGTTCCTTCCCGAGGACCCGGAGGAGAGGTGGTACCGGGTGAAGGTCCGGGTCGCCCACTCGCGGACGGACAAGACCACCGAGTCGCTCGAGGTCACTGGCGCTGCGGGCTGCGATGATCGCTTCATGGATTACCTGTGCGGCGAAGGTGGTGCATTCGGCGACGGGCTCAGCGTTGCCCTTCCCGGTGCGAGCGACCAAGACACGGTGCAGTTCGCCGCGTCCGTGGCCAAGGCCGAGGGGGCCAAGGTGCAGCGCACGAAGGCGAGGGAGGCGCCCGTCGAGGAGGTGAAGGAGGCGCAGGGCGGCACGGTCGACGCCTGCGCGAAGCTCAGGGAGCTGATGCCGAAGATGCTGGACCAGGCGCAGAAGGCGCGCAGCTTCAGCATCGCCATCCAGCAGCACGAGTTCGGCCAGGGGCTCATGGCTGCGATGAAGCAGCACTCCGAGTTCATGGAGGCCGAGTACGCGAAGGTGGCCGCCAACGTGGCGAAGGATGATCCCGTGCACACGCTTCGCGACTGCACAAATCATCCCCCCTTTCCTCCTCCTCCTCTTCCTCCTCCTCCTCCTCCTCCTCCTCCTCCGCTTCCTTTTCCCCCCCACCTCCTCCTCCTCCTCCTCCTCCTCCTCCTCATCTTCCTCCTCCTCCTCCTCCTCCCCCTCCTCCGCAGCCCGAAGTCGCCATCCAAGCAAGCATCGGTGCTATGGCCATCATCGCAAACGTCGCCATCACCACGATTGCCACCTTCACTGCAATCAGCGACCATTGTCATCATTTCAATTGTCACCATCGTTGTCACTTGCCATCTGGTCACCATCGTTCTCACCGCCGTCGTCGTTATGGCCATTATCGCCACCATCTCCATCGTCAACATGTTAACCTTCATCTGCATTTTCATGTTCATCATCATCAGCATCATCATTATCATCATCATGGGCATCTTCATCTTCATCTTCATTTTCATCTTCATCAGCTTCATCTCGATTATCACCATCAGCAGCAGCATCATCATCATCACCATCAACATCACCATCATCATTATCATCATCATCACCATCATCATCATCATCATCATCATCATCATCGTCATCATCGTCATCTACAACATCCTCCTACTCCTCCTCCTCCTCCTCCTTCCTCCACCTCCCCTCCTCCTCCTCCTCCTCCTCCTCATGTGCCAGGGCTTGGTTCGTCGGTTTCAGTGGCGGCACCCACATACCTAGGCCATATCATCATCATAATCAGCATCATCGTCATCAGCTGCAGCATCATCATCATAATCATCATCGTCATCATCATCATGTTTTTCATCATCATCACCATCAGCAACACCGTCATCATCCTCCGCATCATCATCATCATCATCATCATCATCATCATCATCATCCTCACCATCATAGCCATGAGTCCGCCCCCCTGCCTCCGAGCCCCCGGGCCCCTAGCCGCTGCCCGCGGCCTCGAAGGAGCCGACGTCCTCCTTCTCCTCCTCCTCATCCTCCTCCTCCTCCTTCTCCTCCTCTTCTTCCTTCTCCTCCATCGAGATGTGGCGCAAAAAAAAACGAGGGTGACCTGAAGCGAATTCCCGTGGCCCCGCCGGAGCCGTCGGACTGACGACGAGTTCGTGGCGAGCGTCGAGAAGCGCTTGCAGTGGTTTATGGACAAGAGGGCGCTGGCGCAGAAGATGCAGGGCGAGGTCCAGGGGAAAGCTGCCAAGCCGAAGTCCAAGCCGAAGCCCCCTGGCGCGCCGCCCGCAGCCTCTTAGAGCGCCGCCCGCTGACCGCTCGCTGACCGCCCGCTGGCCGCTCGCTGACCGCCCGCTGGCCGCCGCTGAGGGCGCCGCCCGCTGACCGCCCGCTGGCCGCTCGCTGAGGGCGCGAGGGCGCGCCGAAGCCTCCCGGCGCGCCGCCCGCGCGAGAGCTCGCTGAGAGCGCGAGGGCGCGCCTCGGCACCCGTGGCATCCGCCAACGGATGCAGCTGCTACATGGGGAGGCAGCTGCTACAGTGTGAAGCAGCTGCCGATGGAGCTGCTGCAGTGGAATGGGGGATGGAGGATACAGGGGGAGGAGGAGGAGGAGGAGGAGGAGGAGGAGGAGGAGGAGGAGGAGGAGGAAGAGGAGCAGGAGGACGAGGAGGAGGAGGAGGAGGAGGAGGAGGAGGGACGGCTCTGACTGGCAGCTCTTCACTTTCAGGGGCGCGCCGCCGTGCGCGTCGGCGCCCAGCCGCGAGGGCACGGCTGGTTTGACTGTTTGACCGCTGGCTTCGGGCGGAGCCAGCTCGCTGGTCGCCGCTGACTACCCCCGCTTCCAGGGGCGGCGGCGATGAGGAAGAAAGGGCAAGGAGAGGGGGGAGGAGGGTCAGCAGCAGCGGCAGCAGGCGTAGCGCAATTTAGGCAAAGCATCAGCAGCAACAGCAGCAGCAGCAGCAGCAGCAGGCGAAGGGGGATCGAAGCATCAGCAGCAGCAGCAGCAGCAGCAGTAGGCAAAGCATCAGCAGCATCAGCATCAGCAGCATCAGCGGCAGCAGCAGGCGAAGGGAGGGCGAATCATCAGCATCAGCATCAGCATCAGCATCAGCATCAGCATCCGCATCAGCACCAGCAGCAGCAGCAGCAGCAGCCGTAGGCAAAGCATTAGCAGCATCAGCAGCATCAGCATCAGCATCAGCATCAGCATCAGCATCAGCAGCAGCAGCAGCAGCAACAGGCGAAGTGAGGGCGAAGCATCAGCAGCAGCAGGCAAGGCATCAGCAGCAGCAGCAGGAGGAGGATCACACGTGTCTACAAGTCTGGCGCATTCCTGGCCCTTGCCCCCCACGGCCCCTCGACCGCTATGCCCTCGTATCTCCGCTTCGCTCGCTCGCCCAGTTGCTCCACTCACTCCATTTGCCGACTCGCTCACTCTCCTCACTTCACCTCCCTCCACACTCCCTCACTCAGTCCTCATTCAACTTACTCGCCCATGCCATTCGGTGATCATTCGCGTGCAAACTCACTCACCCACTCACCTCACCTCACTTACCTCGCTCTCTCGCTTCGTTCCATTCGCCCTCGATCCTCAGACCCCCCCGGCGGCGCTGCGAGGCGCGCCTGCGCCGACGAGGGCTCCCAGCCGCCGAACGCGACCGCGTGGAGGCGGCGCGGGGCGCGAAGCGGGGTGCCAGCCGCGTCCTCCTCTTTCTCCTCCTTCTTCCCCTCCTCCTCCTCCTCCACCTCCTCCTCTGCCTCCCCCGCCGACTTGGGGGTTCAATGTTAACCCAGATACTGTGCTTACTGTGGCAACTCAATGGTCTAATTTTTGCTCCGGACCTTCAGGCTGGCTTCTATTGTCATTCATGCCTTCCCCCTCCTGCCCCCCCACCTCCTCCTCCTCCTCCTCCTCATCCTCCTCTTCCTCCTCCTCGTCCTCGTCCTCCTCCTCCTCCTCCGCCTCCTCCTCGTCTTCCTCATCCTCCTCCTCTTCCTCCTCCTCCTTACTTTCCCTTTGTCCTCTCCCTCCCTGTGTCCTAGTCCTCTCCCCACCTTCCTCCTCCCTGATCCCTCCCCAACTTCCTCGCAGGGCGGGGGGCCTGATGTGGGGTTGGCGCCCCAGAGGCTTCAAGAAGAAATGCGACCTTGTCCCGGACCCGTTCGTGGGCGCAGCTCTGGAACGAGTTGGATACGGCAGGATGTGGCTGACGGATGCTGTTGATATGGCGTCGGCCGCGCAGGCCGCAGGTGCATCTTCCACTGCGCTAGACTTGTTCGCGTCGTGGGCGGGTAGAGCTAAGTGTCACGGGCGGCGTGATCTGGAAAGGTGGTTGGCGGATTCCAGTTGTGATGTGCCATGTTTGGTGCCGACCCCGCTGGAAGCTCGAGGGCCTGGAGGCCCCGCGGGCCCAGGTGTCTGGGGGCCCCGAGGGGTCCGAAGGCCCAGGGGCCCGCGGTAATGCGACGCGGGGGTCACTCGACTACGCAGGGGAAGGAGGAGGAGGATGAGGAGGAGGAGGAAGAGGATGGGATGGGGGGCAAGTGGGATGTGGAGGAGGGAGAGGAGGGCAGAGCAGGAAGGGAGGGTAGAGGTGGACAGGGGACAGGAGCGGGGAGAGGTGCAGGAGGAAGATGGCCATCTGGCGCCAGCGGGTTCCGCACCATTCCAATTGGATTCTCTATGGGTTACATTGCGAGACATTGGCGCAACAAAAGCGGAGCTCACCGAGGTCGCCGTGCTCCCCCCCACTCGGATGTTCAAGTGGATATGCAGTCAGGGTGAGGCGAGAATCTCAGAGAGCATACTGGGCCCAGCAGGGCCCGATTCGCTGGCAGAGTTTTGGAACGCCGCATTGAATTGGGGGCCATACCAAGTGAATGGGTTTCTGCAGTCTCTGGTGCAAGATGATTTCAAACGCCTTGTGCCGATCTTCTTGTTCGTGGACGGGTTCGAGGTTCACCGGAATTCAGAGTTTTATGTGTGGTGTTGGACGTCCGGCACCACCAAGAGCGCCGAGTCGTTTGAGACGGTCTTCCCAATTCTAGCCATCAGACATGCATTGATGCCCACGAGAGAGATCAAGCAACTCGTGTTTGCTGAAGTGTACAAATATTTAGCTAGTGAGTTTGAGCTGTTGCAGTTGGGCCAGACGCGCTCCGTCGGATACTACGGCGAAGAGGTGCCAACGACTTGGTTGGGAAAGCCGCTGTCCGATGCTGGATTTGTCAGCTTCGCCGATCGGCCTCCCCCCCTCTCTTAATTTTCAGTTTAATGTCATGTGAATTGTTTAACCCTCAGTCTCTCAACCCACTGCCCCCCGCCCCTCCAGAGAGAAGGGGCAGATGAGCACGAGGAGAAAGGCGAGGACGACGAGAGAAGGGGGAAGTGAGAACGGACAGAAACGATGAGGACGAGGAAGGGGCGGGATGGAAACGGGACAAGGGGAAAGAGGAGCGGGAGAACGTTGTCGCAAGCCTGTTCGCCCTTTTGGCGAAGTGGATACATAGCGTGCTTTGCTGGTAGCAAGGCCGATTGGAAAGCTAGAAAAGAGATCAACAACTTTACAGAGGGGTGGAAAAGCACGTGTATTTGCGACCGGTGCGGCGCGACCGCGCCATATATGCACGCAGACATGAATCTTCTATATACAAATTTCAATGACGATGCGCCCCATCTTGAAACAGTTCGTTCTCATACGCAGTACATGCTCACCACACCTAACATATCTCCCATGAGTGTACTTCCAGGTTGGAGGTTGGAGTTGAACTTCTGGGATGATGGCCATAATCTTCTTTTAGGAATATGCAGGGATATGATCCCGAGTGCGCTGCTAGACCTCGTCAGCGAACAACTCTTGGGTCACGGGTCGGCCGACGAACTCTTGTTGAAGGAGTGGGCCGCTCTCCGGGACTGGTGCAAGTTGCGTGGCGTTTCGTATGTGAAGGCACCCATGGATATTAATATCTCTTTCGTTCCTGTCCCTTCTCTCTTTCTCTCTCCCTCTCCGTCTCTTGCTCGCTCTCCCTCTCTCTATCGCTATTTCTCTCTCTCTATCCCTTTCCCCCTCTATCCCTATCCCTCTTTCCCTCGCCTTACCTTGGCCCTCCGCCGCGCCCCCCCCCTTCTAGGGGGGGGCGAGGGGGGGCAAGGTAAAGGGTGGAAGACAAGGGATAGGGATAGAGGGGGAAAGGGATATAGAGAGAGAGAGAGAGAGAGAGAGAGAACTAGCGATAGAGAGAGGGAGAGCGAGCAGGAGGCATAGGAGGAGGCGGAAGAGGAAGGGAGGATTTGTAATTTACAGTGTCCCACATAGCGGGGGGTAGAAGGGGCGCCCGCAAAGGGGCCGCCGTTCTCCGTCGGGTCCTTCGGCAAGCAGACCCTGGGCTCCCAGGACCAGCCCGAGTTGGCCTCGTCTTTCAAGGCGTGCAGTGTGAAAATTATTGTGTATTGGCTTGCCGAGCATCTGTCGGCCTTGTGCGATGGCTCGTATAGGAGCCGTCTTCGCACTGCTGTATTCCAATCGCTGTCGCATTATTTTTCGATTTGCAGTCGCCATGGCTGCGTTCTCCCGGGGGAGGCCGCCCTCGCTCTGCATCAGTTTGGGAGGGTCGTGCTGAAGAGCGCCCAGGCCCTGTGCGTCGACGCCGCGGCTAGAAAAGAGTGGCGGTGGAGGCTGCGCCCGAAGGCCCACGTGTGGTGGCACTCTCTGCGCGACTTGCTCCAGCACCGGTTAAACCCGATGTGGATGTGCACGCTGCCGGAGGAAGACTTCCTCGGCAAATTTAAACGCATGGGCCAAAAATGCGATCCCACATCTGCAAGTAAACGTATGCTGCAGAACGCATTGCTCTGCCTTGAGTATAGATGGGGCGTCGACCGCTCGGGATTGAAGCGGCTCCGTTGAAAACGTGCCACGTGTTGCAGTTCTTCCTGGCGAGAGTACTGTGGCGGATAACGGAGGAGGAGGAGGAGGAGGAGGAGGAGGAGGAGGAGGAGAACGAGGAGGAGGAGGAGGAGGCTCCAAAAATCCCAAGACCAGGAATGCCGCCCAGGTTCGGGGAGCCATCCCCGCGACCGAGGAGCCCGGAGGAGAAGAGGAGTGCAGAGGAGGAGAAGGTGGAGGAGCAGGAGAAGGAGAGAGCAGGGGCCCGCTTGCTTGGTAGCGGAGGCGGCATTGGAGGCTCAGGAGGGAAAGAGGAGGGGCTCGAGGAGGGAGGGGGGGGAGGGTCTCGAGGACGAAGTAGTGGTAGTAGGATGATTGGGGCGCTCGCAATTACAGGCGCAGGGGTAGCCTGCAATTTGGCCCAGTGTAAGCGAAGGGGTCGCCTACGCAAGGCCCGATCCGCCAGCCCCCTCTGGGCCCAGTGCAGGGCTGCGGTCAGACGACGACGTCGTCGAAGTCGACGTCGAGGTCGACGTCCACGACGTCGGCGCCGACGTCGGCGTCGATGGCAACTTCGAGGACGATGTTGACGTCGGCGCCGACGGCGTCGACGGCGACGACGTCGACGACGACATTGACGGTGTCGACGTCGACGTCCGCGTCGACGTCGACGGGGCGGGTGTTTGGGCCCGCGTTGGCTCTGGGAGCTTCTTGGGTCTTGGGGGTTTGTGGCCATGTGCTAACGCTCTGCTGGAGCCTTGCACATGGCGCGGAGATCAGGGTAAGAGGGAAGTGGAGGGCAGCCCAAGTAAGATAAGGGTGGCGAGGAAGGGAATCAGAGCGCCAACCTTGCCCCGAACCCACGGACCGAGCGGGCCGCGCGACACGTGTCACCGACAAAACACAACGCCGATGCCGTGGAATGTCTATCTGTTTTTCTTACAAGAAGAACCCATGCGCAAAGTACGTGCATAGGGATCTCTCGGTATATATTTATCTATTTATTTATTTATTTATTTATTTATTTATTTTATTACTCATATATATATATGTATATACATATATGTATATATAGGTACGTGCATGTGTATATGTATATATGTAAATACATATATACACATAGATATCTGAGTGAGGTTTGCTCATGTCGTGCCTTCTTCCTCGACGATCTGGCGTCCAGTGGCGAAGCTTTTTTGCCGATTCCAGCTCGATGTTCACCCCCGGTGAGCTGCTCCCCCCCTTCCCAGAGTTCCGATTTCGTGATGTGTTCAATACGCGGTCCCCGGAATTCTCGACCCGTTCCCCAGGATCTGCTTTTCATCCCGAGTCGCTTTTGACGGTCCTGGGGCCCGGCGAAGGCCCCTGGAGGCCGAAACTTACGAAAAATCACAGCCATGATGTTTCAATACGTTGGATCTCTGGGCTTGCCCCTCATGATGGGCCTGTTTTCCACCATCACCACCACAAGTTGTAGGGGGAGGGGGTCCTCCTCCTCCTCCTCCTCCTCCCTCCTCCTCCTACTCCCTCCGTCCTCCGCGTACTCTTCGTCCTCCACCTCCTCCTCCTCCTTCCTCCTCCCGCCTCCTCCCTTCCTCCTCCTCCTTCCTCCTCCTCCTCCTCCTCCCCTTCAACGTATGGTGGTGGTGGTGGAAAACAGGCCCATCACCTCATCGCCTGAACTCGGCAGCGCTGGCGCCTCGCCCGGCGCGCGCCCCCCGCTGCCGTGCACCACGGGTCGCAGGGGCGAGCGGAACCTCGCGGGCTCCCCGGGCCGCGGCGGCCTCGCCCGGGGCGCGCCAGCGGGGGCCCGGGACATGCGTGCGCCGCGAGCAGAAATCACCACGGGAGGTGTTCGGCCTCCCTGGGATCCGACGCTCCAACAAAAATTTGAGCAAGCGGTTTTGGACCGTTTTCGGCCTCTGGGGGCCCTCGCCGGGCTTCGGAAGCGCCAAAAAACGGCGCAGGACAAAAAACCTGCCCTAGAGAAGTGGTCCAGACCTCCGGGGCCCACGCATCGAAAAAAATGAGCAGCTGGATGTCAGGGCTCGTGCTCGGCCCCCGAAAGACTCGGCCAGGCGAAACTCGGCCAGGCTGAACTCGACGAACTGGACTCGGCCAGGCAGCATCGGCCCCTGACCAAGTTCGGCTTGGCCGATTTCAGCCTGGCCGACTTCAGCCTGGCCGAGGTCAGCCTGGCCGAGCTCAGCCTGGCCGAGTTCAGCCTGGCCGAGTTTTTCCTGGCCGAGCTTAGCTGCGGCCCCTGGCGAGGACCCTCGCGGGGCCCCAGGGGGACAGAGAGCTGATCCTGAAAAAAACCCAGGGGTCTGCAGGACCTCGGGACCCATTTTTCCTCATGGTGCCTCCTCCTCCTCCTCGCTCGCTCCTCCCCTCCTACTCCTCCTTGCCTCCGCCTCCTCATGATTTCATCTTCCTCTTTCGATCTCCCTTCCTCCTTCCTCCCCTTCCCTCCCTCCTCCTTCCTCCTCTCCTCCTTCCTCCCCTCCTCATCCTCGTCCTCCTCCTCTCCCTCCTCCTCTCCTCCTCCCTCCTCCTCCTCCTCCTCCTCCTCCTCCTCCCTCTCCTCCTCCCTCTCCATCCTCTCTCCTGATCCTGTCTCCTTGCTGATCATGCATCCTCGTCCTCGAAGTTCTCGCGGCACTCGTGGCATCTCACGGGGAAAATCTGGCCCTGGGGAAGGCGTTGGCAGTGCCGGGGGCCGCGCGTCGTCAAGCCTGCGGGGCGTCGCATGGCCAGAGAAGGGGGCGGGGGGCGGCCTGCACGGAATGCAAGGGGCAAAAAGCGCCACGAGCATGTGCATACATCTATATATATATATATATACACACAAGATTTGAAGCTCGCCGCGTTTCGCTTGGAGGTCTTGGCACGACGCGCTGGCGTGCAGGTGCGCGAGTGAAGTGCGATTGCGCGGGCTGAAGCGTCGGCGATGGGCAGGGACGGGGATGGGAAGGTCACGGGCGCATGGGCGTCGGCCCATGGAGTGCGCGCGCGCCGTGCGCGCGCGCCGAGTTGGCAATGGGCGACGCACGCGACGGTCATCGGCGATGAGATTAGGCGGGGATGCAACGCCGAGGGCAGGGGAAGGGAGAGGTGTGGTAGATGCGGGGCATTCGGGACAACTTCAGGACTCGGGGGCCCTATTGGGGAAGACGGAGGGGTCGGAATCCTTCTTGGCGGGTGCGACACAGGGGGTTGGCGAGGTCAGGGGCAGCGCCTGTGGACAGGGTGCTTAACATGGCGGTGACCACGATGATGATGACGTGGTTGTGGCGACGACGGAAGTGGCATGCGCAGGGGGCGGGAGGGGCAGGGGCTCGCCAGCCTGGTTCGAAGGGGCGGCCCGAAACGGGGACCCCCCCCTCAGCACGACGTGGCCTTTCTCTCGGCGTCTGGACTGTGCGCTCGGATCTGCAAGTCTACACGCGACAGACCCCGTGCCAGCGAAGCGGTCTGGACGGCTGCTTGCCCGCGCGCTTCCTTCCCTGTCCGTCTGCGCGCGCGGCCGCTGTTTCATCGGCCTGCGCGCGCGTGGCTTGCATTGTCGTGCCCTCCTGTCTTGCTGCAAAGATAAAATATTTACACTGCCCCATGCTTGCAGTCCGCGGAGCACCTGGTCGGGTCCAGGTGTTTCGAAGCACATCAACGATTTGGGTCTCGTGGGGCCCTCTTCGGAGGCCTCTCGGAGGCCTCTTGGGCGGTATTGGGGGCCTTTTGGGCCGTCGTCAAGTCATCACAAGCGTCTTGGGCAAATTATTCGGCGATTTCGGGCCCTTTGGACCATCTTGGGAAGCCCAACTGGCGGGCAAGAGAACACCCAAGGGACACCTGGGGCCTCCGGGGACTGGCCAGAGAGCCCCACGGGCCCCTGGGGCCGCCAGATTCTGTTGGGGGGGGGGCCGCCCATCCCCGGGCATCTCCTGATGTGAGATAATAAAGATGGGCATATATATATACATACACATACATACTTACACATATACATACATATAACCATACATGCATCCATCCATTCATCCCTCCATCCATCCATTCATCCGTACATCCATCCATCCATCCATCCACACAAATACATACATGCATGCATGCATGCATGCATGCATGCATTCACACCTACATATATAGATAGGTATACATATAGCCATACAGATATATGTATATATACATATGTATACAAACATGCATTCATACATGTACTATACATATACGTATACATATACATACATGCATACATACCTACACGCATGTATGCATACAAACAAATATTCATTACAATACATACATACATTGCATGCATGCACGCATACATATATGCATGCATGCATACACACACATACATGCATCCATGCACGCATACATACCTACATACACACATACCTACATTCACACACATACATACATTACATACAGACATTACATACATACGGGCATGAATGCATACATGCATACATACATGCATACACACATGCATGCATGCATCCCTACATGCATGCATACATACATACATACACATCTACATACACTAGAACCACGCGCGCGCTTCGCGCGCGCTTAGGTTCTAGTCGACCCCATCCCTTGAGGAGGTCCCGTATCCACTGAAGTGATTACCCATTGATGGTGTAAGCATGAGGTACAAGAAGCATCCATAATGCTGGCCGAACAGGACCCAAGCACCGACAATAACATATGCTCCTTAATCCGCCGACCCTGTCGGCGTGTGTGAGGCGCTCTTCCGTTTGTCGTCGTCGGTGTCGTCGTCGACGTCGCCGTCGTCGTCGTCGTCGTCGCCCTCGCCATCTTCCCCCTTTCCCCGGGCCCTCTTCCTCAACCGATCCAGCCAATACGAAACCGAATCGAACAACGAAGGGAAACACCTTCCCTTGATCCCTTCCGCAGCGGGGGGGGCGCCCCGGGGCAACTCCCGGGGGGTGGTCCCGCCGGGTGGTCTCGGGGGGTGGTCCTGGGGGGTGGTCCCGGGGGGTGCCCTGGGGGCCGTGAGGCTCCTGTTATTGTTTTGCCGATCCCGAATATGTGGCGGAGGGTTCCCGGGACCCCCCCAAGAACCGGGGGGAGAGAGCCTCTCCTCCCTTCCCCAAGCGTTCCATGCTCCCCCTGTCCACAGGAGAGAGCCCCCCGCCACGGGCCAGTGCCCCCCTCCACAGGGGGGAGCGACCCCCCTTGGTCGTCGTCGTCGTCGTCGTCGTCGTCGCCGCCGTCGTCGTTCAGGGTCGGCGGCACCGGCAGTAAGGCCTCTCCAGTATTCAATTCGAAGCTACGCAAGCCAGTTTAGCCAAACACATGCAAGGCTATGAATGCAATGCAAAGCAAAGGAAAGCAATGCTCATAAGTACGATGTGGATCACGAAACAATGCAAGAGCACATGCAACGGAAAGCAGCCCTGTGGAATGCAATGCAATACAATGCACGATAAGACAAAAGACCGAGAGAGTCCGAGGCGTCACGGAACTCAGAGATCCCAGGGACGACCCCCCCTGGTTCTCCGAGAGAGGCTAAGGGGGGCCCAAGCGTGGCCCCGAAAGAGCTCCAAGCAGGCTCCAGAACGAAGCACAGGAGGGCCCCAAGAGGCGCCCCAAGAAAGCCCGAAGATAACGACAGAAAGAGAGGGTCCAAGGAAGTGCCTCCTCAGCGCGACGAAAAAACGCAGAGTCCCACAATGAACCCCAAGAAGGGCGTTCTCAACAGCCCCACCCCTTGCGAAGGTCACAGCTCCACTGAAGCAGTGACCCACAACTGGCTTGAGCTCGAGGTAAAAAAAAGTACCGATCATGCGGATGGAAGCGAGACCTACGGCCCCAGATGAAGGCGGGGTTCACATGGCGCCCCCCCTCAATTTCGGCACGGTACTCACACGGATCTTGTCCCCCTGGGAGCTCTTCTTTCGGGTCCAAGGACAAAGTTCACACGGCGTCGCTCCGCCCATCTCGGCACACCCAACACACGACTCGTGCCCCAGAGGGATGTCGTTTCACGTGCGGCCTTAGTGTGGGGATTCGCATAACGTCACGTCCCCCCCCACGCGTATGTCGCCTGTCTCCTCACACGAATCGTATCAACAGGGAGCTCCACCGACGGTTCCAGAGCCAACGTTCGCATCCCGCCGCCCCGCCCATGGCAGTAAATACACCCCTGACCTGGATCGTGAGTTCGGGGCGTCTTAGGTGCTTCTGTGGGCCACGCGGCATGTTTCTGTGAGGCCTCTGAAGCCCTGAGATGGATCGTGAATCGGGAGCCTCTTGAAGCCTTTTTCTGGGAGCCTCGTGCAGGACGTCGAAGCGAGACCTCCCATACGCTTACAGGTGACTACTGGGAAGCCTCCTGGGACCGTTTTGGGAGCGTTTTGGGAGTCTCTGGGGGCCTCTTGGGGCCTTCTTGGGGGTGCTTTTGGGGCTCTTTGGGGCTCTTTGGGGCCCTCTTGGCCCGTCCCGGGGCCCACTTGGACCGTCTTGGGCGCTTGGGCCGTCTTGGGGCCCTCTTGGGCCGTTGAGGGTGCCTCCTGTGGCCCTCTTGGGGCTCCTTGGTAACTCTTTTGGGAACCTCTGGGGACCGTCGTGGGCCGTCGGGGGGCTCTCATGGGCCGTGTTTTTTTGGGGGGCTACTTTTTTTGCCACGACTCGTTCCCGAACAGGATGCAGCCTTCCCCAGGCGCAGCCTTCCCCGAATCCGCATGCAAAACTCTGGCCCCCTTTCCATCATCCTTTTTCCCTACTCCTTCTCCTCCTCCACCATTACCTCCTCCTCCACACACCCCTTCCTCCTCATCCTCCTCATCTAACTCCTACCTGGCCGTCGAACAACAAGTGTCGGCAACGACAAAAAATGCTAAACCTGCCCAGAGTTGCGCGTGCCCTCGACCGTCGAGGACCCAGGAGGGGATCTGTCTGGACGTTTTCGGATCGAACCTTTTCCCCCTCCCCAACCCCCTTCCCCCTCCAAGCGGCGAGCCCAAGGCGGCACAAAAGCATGTTCTGGCAACGGGCGAGCGCCGACAAAGGCACGCAGGGTTCCGTGCCAGCGAGTGCCTACCCGCCTGCGCCCAGAATTCCTGATCGTTCCTTGTCGTGCCTCCTACCTGGCCGTCGAGTAACAGGTGTCGGTAACGACAAGTTACCCTGTGACGTACCCGACCCATTTGTAGCTGGGAAACGAGGAGTTGGCCGAAACTTGCATGGACAATCAAATTGCAGGATCCGTTGTTTGATATGTAAGCTACTTGGGACACGCGCCTATGGCATGATGCGCAGGAGAACCATACAAGAAAGAGGGGCAACAACTACAGGCTCGAAGAGGACATGGGGAGTCGGGAACGAAGAGCAGGAGAAAAACGTGCGGGAAGTCCAATGTGCTGGGCCCCATCAGCAGGCCTCGAAAGTGGCGACAGATTCACAGATCGCTGCCCCCCAGGGATGGCGAGGTCCCATTTGAATCGGCGGTGGGTACCAACTGTGCCGGGCCCCCCAGCAGCCCTCGAAAGTGGCGACAGTTTCACCGATCGCAGCCCCCCAGGGATGGCGAGGTCCCATTTGAGTCTGCGGTGGGTACCCACTGAGCTGGGCGCCCCCAGAAGCCCTCGAAAGTGGCGACAGTTTCACATATCGCAGCCCCCCAGGGATGGCGAGGCCCCATTTGAATCCGCAGTGGGTACCCACTGTGCTGGGCCCCCAAGCAGCCCTCGAAAGCGGCGACAGTTTCACATATCGCAGCCCCCAGGGACGGCGAGGTCCCATTTGAGTCTGCGGCGGGTACCCACTCTGCTGGGCCTCCCAGCAGCCCTCGAAAGTGGCGACAGTTTCACAGATCGCAGCCCCCCAGGGATGGCGAGGTCTACTTTGAATCCGCCGTGGGTACCCACTGCGCTGGGCCCCCCAGCAGCCCTCGAAAGTGGCGACAGTTTCACAGATCGCAGCCCCCCAGGGATGGCGGGGTCCCATTTGGATCCGCCGTGGGTACCCACTGCGCTGGGCCCCCCAGCAGCCCTCGAACGTGGCGACAGTTTCACCGATCGCAGCCCCCCAGGGATGGAGAGGTCGCATTTGAGTCCGCCGTGGGTACCCACTGTGCGGGGCCCCCCAACTGCCCTCGAAAGTGGCGACAGTTTCACAGATCGCAGCCCCCCAGGGATGGCGAGGTCACATTTGGATCCGCCGTGGGTACCCACTGTGCTGGGCCCCCCAGCAGCCCTCGAACGTGGCGATAGTTTCACAGATCGCAGCCCCCCAAGGATGGCGAGGTGGCATTTGAATCCGCCGTGGGTACCCACTGTGCTGGGCCCCCCAGCAGGCCTCGAAAGGGGCGACAGTTTCACAGATCGCAGCCCCCCAGGGATGGCGAGGTCACATTTGAATCCGCCGTGGGTACCCACTGCGCTGGGCCCCCCAGCTGCCCTCGAAAGTGGCGACAGTTTCACCGATCGCAGCCCCCCAGGGATGGCGAGGTCCCATTTGAATCCGCCGTGGGTACCCACTGTGCTGGGCCCCCCAGCAGCCCTCGAACGTGGCGACAGTTTCACAGATCGCAGCCCCCCAGGGGTGGCGAGGTCCCATTTGAATTCGCCGCGGGTGCACACTGTGCTGGGCCCCCCCAGCAGCCCTCGAAAGTGGCGACAGTTTCACAGATCACAGCCCCCCAGGGATGGCGGGGTCTAAGTTGAATCCGCCGTGGGTACCCACTGTGCTGGGCCCCCCAGCAGCCATCGAAAGTGGCGACAGTTTCACAGATCACAGCCCCCCATGGATGGCGAGGTCTAATTTGAATCCGCCGTGGGTACCCACTGTGCTGGGCCCCCCAGCAGGCCTCGAAAGTGGCGAGAGTTTCACCGATCGCAGCCCCCCAGGGATGGCGAGGTCCCATTTGAATCCACCGTGGGTACCCACTGTGCTGGGCCCCCCAGCAGCCCTCGACAGTGGCGACAGTTTCACAGATCGCAGCCCCCCAGGGATGGCGAGGTCCCATTTGCGAGCTGCCCTCGAACCGTTTCACCGGCAGTGGCGACCCATTGGATGCTGGGCCCCCCAGCAGCCCTCGAAAGTGGCGACAGTTTCACCGATCGCAGCCCCCCAGGGATGGCGAGGTCCCATTTGAGTCTGCGGTGGGTACCCACTGAGCTGGGCGCCCCCAGAAGCCCTCGAAAGTGGCGACAGTTTCACAGATCGCAGCCCCCCAGGGATGGCGGGGTCACATTTGGATCCGCCGTGGGTACCCACTGCGCTGGGCCCCCCAGCAGCCCTCGAAAGTGGCGACGGTTTCACAGATCGCAGCCCCCCAGGGATGGCGAGGTCTCATTTGAATCCGCCGCGGGTGCCCGCTGTGCTGGGCCCCCCAGCAGCCCTCGAAAGTGGCGACAGTCTCGCAGATCGCAGCCCCCAGCTTCTCGAAACGCAGCGACGAGCGAGGTCAAAGGCAGGGGGGGAGAGAGGGGCGGGATGGAAGGAAGGAAGAAGGAAGGTTAGCGCGAGCAGTGCTCTATTCAAAACGAAAGCCCAACGCAGGAGGGTTGGGAAAAAATGCTAAACCTGCCCAGAGTTGCGCGTGCCCTCGACCGTCGAGGACCCAGGAGGGGATATGTTTGGACGTTTCCGGATCGACCCCCCCCCCCCAAAAAACCCCCTTCCCCCTCCAAGCGGCGAGCCCAAGGCGGCGCAAAAGTATGTTCTGGCAACGGGCGAGCGCCGACAAAGGCACGCAGGGTTCCGTGCCAGCGACTGCCTACCCGCCTGCGCCCAGAACTCCTGATCGTTCCTTGTCGCGCCTCCTACCTGGCCGTCGAGTAACAGGCGTCGGCAACGACAAAAAATGCTAAACCTGCCCAGAGTTGCGCGTGCCCTCGACCGTCGAGGACCCAGGGGGGATATGTTTGGACGTTTTCGGATCGAACCTTTTCCCCCATCCCCAACCCCCTTCCCCCTCCGAGCGGCGAGCCCAAGGCGGCACAGAAGCGCGTTCTGGCAACGGGCGAGCAATTTGGCCCCTGCTGACTTTTTTCAAAATAATATATTGGGATGAAACGCTGCCGCTGGATATATCGAGCACAGTTTATCACAACACAAACGCTCCTGCGATCCCCGCCAAAATGGCAAGAAATGGTAAGCTCAGATCCGCATGGCTACATTGCAACCGAACCGCTTGACCACCATCTCGACCGAACTGGCGGAATTCGACCACGCGTCCGACAAAATACGTTCGACGAGGGATGCGCTGCACAATGCCCCGGCCACGGGCAGCGCTACGAGGGAAAGCGGGCCCTTCGACGTGTCACTTTCAGCGCCCGTGAAAGTGACACCTCCCAGGGCCCACTTAAAGAGCACCAGAAAGGCTCCAAGAAGGTCCCGAGAAGGCCCGAGGGCGGCACCAAGAGGGCTCCCAGAGGGACCCAAGAGAGGCCCCAAGAAGGGCCCAAGAGGGCCCTCCGCGGTGTCACTTTCAACGCCCGTGAAAATGACACCTCCCAGGGCCCACTTAGGGCCTCAGAAAAGCTCTAAGAAGGCCCCGAAAGGGCCATAGAGAGCCGCCCTGGGTTCAACTCCGCGTGGCGGAGTTGGAAGCGATAACTTCAATACCCTACTGGAGGCCTCTTAGGGGCCCTAAGACGGCACTGAAGAACCCCATCGGGGCTTTTTCAAAGGCAGAGGAGGGCGCAAAAAGGGGCCTCAGTGAGCCCCTGGTCTAACTCCACCTGGCGGAATTGGAAGCGATATCGCCCGGCGCCTTCATGGAGCCGCTCGGAGCTTCCAAGACGGCTCCAGAAGGCCCCAGGAGGGCCCCAAGAGGATCGAACGACGATTCCTGGAAGTGCACCAGTGAGACCCTTGTTGACCTCCGCCTGGCGGAGTTGGAAGCGACAATTTCCAGTGCCCTCTTGGGGCCTCTGGGGGGCCCCTCAGAAAGCTTTGGGGAGCACAGTGAAGGCCTTCGCAGGGCCGCGTGAGAGCCGTACCAGGGCCGCATGTGTGCGCGGATGGGGGCGACGAGTGCTGACGCTGACGAATATGAGAATGATGAGGGCGATCAAGGCTGGCCCGAAACAAATCCTGGCGCCATTGCAGGCCGCCGATTATCGGCCACGCCGCCAGGACGACGCCAAGCAACAAAACGACACCAACCAACAAACCGACACCAACCAACAAACCAACAAATCGACACCGGCCAACAAAAGGACACCAAGCAACAAAACGACACCAAGCAACAAAACGACACCAACCAACGAAACGACACCAACCAACAAAACGGCACGAATCAACAAAACGGCACTGACCAACCAAACGACAAATCACTTCACGACACCAATGAACAACGCGAAATCCACCGACCGCCAACCAAGCATAAAATCAACCGACACAACGAAACCAACCCATAGAGCCAGACCAACCACTGGATTCGTGAGTCGGGGTAGTCATGGAAGTGAGCCGCTGCAGCCCGCGGAAGCCATTAACAGTGACCAGAGCACCGCAATGCAGCAACGTCCCCGGGCGGCGGCGGGAGTCTTGGATCTCCCGCGGGACTGGAGCGTAGCGAGTTCGTCCTGGGTCCGGTTTAGTGAAGTGAAGAATTTCGGGGTGCTTGCATGGCAAAAACCTTCACTTCACTAATCTGGGGCCCCTGGAGCCCCAGGGCGTTTCAGGTCCCCTCGCTGTCTGGGTAGTCCAGGGGGCGCAGTGGCGGCTTACCAGAGGCCCTGTTCCCTAGCCTCACTTGCTTTCACCCGTGGTGCTCGACGGCCGTCTCGGAGCTGTCTTGTGGCGGTCTGGGGCAATCCCGAAGCCTCTTGGAGCCATCCCAAGGCCCCAAGGCGCCACCAATGGGGGCCCCAAGAGAGCTCCCAGAGGGCCCCGAAAGGCCTACAACAGATTGCACGTTCGCGCGAATTCTTTGTACCATTTTGGGGGGTCCCTCTTGGGGCCCTCGGGGAACGTTCTTGGGGCCCTCCGAGGGCCCACTGGGGCCCCGGGAAGGCCCCAAGAACGCTCCCAGAGGGCCCCAAGAATGCTCCAAGAGGGCCCCAAGAGGACCCCCACAAGTGACAAAAACTATTTGCATGAGGGTGCAACTTACTCGGCGCCTCTTGGGGCGCTCTTGGAGCCGTGCTGGGCGCCACTCGTGGACGACATGGGCTGGGCGACGGCATGTGGACCCTGTCGCTTGGGCCATCGGGGGTGCTCCCCAATGGGGCCACGAAGCTTGTGAGCGTATGACGGAATGGGCTGGGCGGCGGCCTGTGGGCCCTGCCTGTGGGGCCGTCGGTGTAGCTCCCCGTGGGGCCACGAAGCGTGTGAAACGTATGCCGAAATATGCTGGGCGGCGGCCTGGGAAACCTGCCGCTGGGACCTTTTTTTGGTGGAGCTGCCTATAGGGGCACGAAATGTTTGAGGGTGTCATCAATGTGGCCTGGGCGACGGCATGTGGACCTTGCCGCCGGGACCTCCGATGAGCTCCTCATGGGGACACGAAGCGTCTGAGGGGCGTGCCGACATGGGCTGGGCGGCGCACTAAGGACCCTGCCGATGGGGCCTTCGGTGGAGCACCTCACAAGGCCACGAGACTTGCGGGGGATGTGGCGAAGCAGAGACGCGGGGGAACAAGGGGGGTGTTTTGATGATGTTGATGAGGATGGTGGTGGTATTGATGATGGAGACGGCGAGAATGCTGATGATGCTGATGATGATGGTGATGGCGACGATGACGATGGACGATGACGACGGGGACACGCGGAGAGCAGGGGCAGATACGCGAAGAGGGAGGACGAGGGAGGGGGCCGGAAGGAATGACGCGGGGCGGTGTCTCTTCAAAACGAAGAACCAACACTGCAATATGGTAGGAAATTTCTGGACGACCCCCCCCCGTGGCGCGGTCAATGTCCGCGACAGCATCGCTGGCACTACGAACGAAATGATCGAACTCTTCCTGCGACGTTACCCGCGGGGTGGATCAGCCAGGGATGGGGGTCGAAACCGCCCCAGCGCAAAGCAAATGTACAATCCTGAGAAACCCCAGCCCACATCAACCGATCCGCAACAAGCACGCAAGCCTTTGACGACCCCAACGCACGTGACATTGCATAACGCGACGCGCCATCGAAAACGTTCGACGCGCGGCCTCGGAATGACATCGGGCTTCATGGAACGTCGAATGGACAACATGAAAAACCGCCCTGTGGGCTCCGAGACCGAAAATTACTGATGTGAAGGATTTCGGCTCGTCGAGACGAGGGCACGCCGGCATTCCGTGCCAGCGAGCGCCTACCCGCCTGCGCCCAGAACTCCTGATCGTTCCTTGTCGCGCCTCCTACGTGGCCGTCGAATAACAGGTGTCGGCGACGACAAAAAATGCTAAACCTGCCCAGAGTTGCGCGTGCCCTCGACCGTCGAGGACCCAGGAGGGGATATGTCTGGACGTTTTCGGATCGAACCTTTTTCCCCTCCCCAACCCCCTCCAAGCGGCAAGCCCAAGGCGGCGCAAAAGCACTTTCTGGCAACGGGCGACCGCCGACAAAGGCACGCCGGCATTCCGTGCCAGCGACTGCCTACCCGCCTGCGCCCAGAACTCCTGATCGTTCCTTGTCGCGCCTCCTACCTGGCCGTCGAGTAACAGGCGTCGGCAACGACAAAAAATGCTAAACCTGCCCAGAGTTGCGCGTGCCCTCGACCGTCGAGGACCCAGGAGGGGATATGTTTGGACGTTTTCGGATCGAACCTCTTCCCCCTCCCCGCCCCCCCCCTTTCCCCTCCAAGCGGCGCGCCCAAGGCGGCGCAAAGGTAGGCACGCCGGCTTCCGTGCCAGCGAGTGCCTACCCGCCTGCGCCCAGAACTCCTGATCGTTCCTTGTCGTGCCTCCTGCCTGGCCGTCGTGCAACTGGTGTCGGCGTTGACAAACATAGCTGAACCTGCCGCATGGTGCCCGTGCCCTCGACCATCGAGGATCAAGGATGGGATGTGTTTCGACGTCTCGGTATCTTGGGCCGGTTAAAAACTTTTCGTCTTTGAACTTCAATCGTTCGGTTCGTGTTCCCCCCGTCTCTCTGCCTTCGCGAACCCTTTTCCATGTTGCTGCGCAAAGCCTTTTTGCCCGCGACACTGCCACGTCCAGAAAAGCGGACTCCGCGATTCTAGGAGAGGGTGCTCCTGGGGGTGGGCCCAGCGCGGCCACTTTGGTTCACTACGCTCGCCCGGGGCCGACCCAGATCAAGCGCAACCATGGGTGCTAAAAAAGACGGACCGAACGAGGCCCCTAAAAAATGATCGGTCGAGCGATGCCCTTGCGGTGCACTGCGCAAAAAGGAAGAAATCCAGCACGTGGCGGCGCGAAGACGGGGGCGTGGCGAGGGGGCGGGCGTCTCCAAGACGGCAGGCAAGATTCCGAAAGCGATCGGGCGCGCAGGTGCGTGCACCCAGAAATCCAAAGGGGGGCCTCGCATGCTCGACGCTACCTTTTTTTGTTCCAAAGGTCTGGCTGGCACGGGGCCTCACCAGTTGAACCATGTGAGGTCACCGTACCTATCGTCCCAGGTCACCCGCGTCTCGAGTTTATCGATATTCCTCAGTAGCGCCTCATATTCTACATTCAGATTATATAAAATTTGGTCCTGTTGACGCTCTAACGACTGAGGCCTGATACTCTGACTCCCTGGTGACACCTGCAGTTGACGCGCTATTAGCTCCAAGCGCAGTCTGGCCGACTTCAGCTTCTTCCCCCGAAACCGCATCGCACACTCCTCAGCTTTGGCCAGTTCCGTCGCGAGGAGATGCTCCTTCTCACGTAACGCGGGGGAGACCCTGCTCTCGGGTGTACTTCGGATGCCCCACATAGTCGACCTCGCCCGCTCTATCAAATTGGCCAGGTCTTCGCGCATCTCCGCTGCGACTCCGCGTGCCACATGCTCAGCCGCCTTGAGGCGGCCTCAAAGTCGGCCCGCACCTCCTCGCGGAAGGCAGAGGGGAGCACGCAGCCTCCGAACATGCATTGAAGTGCAACTGCAGCGGGGCTCCGTCCACCACGCGCTCCACAACCAGCGCGGTGAAGGGAGGTAGAAGCCACTCGCGCTCCCCGGGATACGCGCTCAGCTCCATCGTCGGGAAGGCGCGGGTGACGCCGGATATGGCGAAGAGCACGGTGTTTTTCTTGGGCGCCTGCTGGTTGCAGTGCGCCTCGGAGATCGAGGCGTCGACTGTCGTGCTGGAGGGCGCCGCCCAGAAGAAACGGTCGCCAGCGGCCTTGGCCCTGAAGCCATCGACTAAGGAGCTGGGCAGGCCGCACAGGCCGCGCGTTACAACCATGGGCTTCTCGAGCGTCTTCGCCGAGAGTCGCAAGAAACGCGCCCACCGGATCCACGCTCTCAGGCCGTCCAGGGCGTCCTGCTGGTCGCCAGCGCTGTCAAAGCAGACGCGGGGGGCCCAGTTCGCCACCTGGAACATTTGTGGATTTCGCTTTCCGCCCACATTCTGCCTGTACCTGCTGTAGAACTCGTCGCGCAGGGCGGGCTCTCCCAGGCCCTCTGGCAGTTCCGGGGCGTCTTCAAAGCAAAACAACCTGTCGATGTCGACGTCCTGCATGGCATACAGAACCCAAGTGGCGATGGCCAGCATTTCGTCCTGCAAGTCCTCATTCAGTGGCCTCGCAGAGTATTTGTCGCGCAGCACCGTGCACACCTCTGCGAGGAGCTGGATCTGCAAGGGCGTCGCGAAGCCCGCGGGATCAGTCTCCTTCTGGTTGTCGAGTAGCTCGTCCAGGATCGTACCGGGCTTCTGCGCGTATAGCTGTTGAACAAGAGTCATGAACCATTTGACCTGCTTCTCTTGGATCTCCGCCGATATCCGCGCGGCTCGGGACTTGGCGGTCGACCCGGCGCCCGTGATCTTGCCCGCAGCGTCCAGGATCAACGCATTCTGGGTCTCGTTCGCCGTGACCTGCGTCATCAGCCTCGTCAGCTCATCGAGCGCGAAATCGTCTGACTGCTGCGCGCGCTCTCTGGCCTCCGCTCTTTTCCTTCCTGCCAACGCCCTCGCCTCTTTGATCTCCGCCTCGAAGTCCTTGCGCGGCATCTCCAAGCTCTTTCTCGCCTGCTTCTGTCGCTCCGCCGCCGCGGTGGCCCTGGCCTGCTGCTCCAGCCTCTCGGCCGCCTCGTTGAGACGCCTCTCCTCTGCGGCCTTCGTCGCCCTCTTCTGGCGCTCGGCTGCCTCGTTGAGACGCCTCTCCTCTGGAGCCTTCGTCGCCCTCTTCTGGCGCTCGGCTTCCGCTTTCGTCAAATCCTCTCGGATTGAAGCCTCGTCTTTGAGAAAATAAACACTGTACCTAAGGCCAGATTTCTTGCACTTCTGCAACTCATGCCAGCACGTGACGCTGTCAGTGATAGGCATGCCTTTGACCATGCTGATGCTCCAGCCTGGCCGCACGCCTAAGAATCGGGCCTGGCACGACACGCGTTCCACAATGGTAGTTCCCTGGGTCCAAACGAGACCGTGCGCGCCCATGGCGAACTCGAATTTAACGACGCCTGGCTGCAACGGCATGTCCGACAGCTCACCTGGCATACCCGCTGATGTAGGAGTCTGAACCATGCGCTGTCGTGTCCGTGCGCTGCTCGCGCTTGAGCCAAAATGGCTTGAGCCATACGGAGGGCTCTCATGGGCCGTGTTGGAGCTCTCTTGGGCCGTCTTGGGGCCCTCCTGGGGGCCTCTTGGATCGTCATATGGCCGTGTTTGGGGCTTTTGGGTCCGTCTTGGGCGCTGTTAGGACCGAAGAAGCGAATATGCTAAAAACGTACGTTATCCGAAAGGAATTTGGCTGTTTTTGCCTTTTGGTGACCTTCTGGGAGGCCTCCTGGGCCGTCTCGAGGGCCTCTGAGGCCAAAAATATAAATTTCCCGCTGGTTTGTGAAAGATTCGAATTTCTCGAAGACCTTTTCGGAAGCTTCTCGTGTACCCTTGGTGGCCTCCTGGGCCGTCTTGGAGCGCTCTTGGGGTCCTTTTGGTGAGTCTTGGAGAGCTCTTGGGCCATCTGTAAACAATACTGGGCGGATTCAGGGCTGCTCTGAGCCTCGGGGGCGGGTCCCGGAGGGCTCCTGGGAGGGGGGCACTACCTATGTACAAGGGGGGGGGGGCCCTGCGGGTCCCCCGGGTCGGAACCCCCCATATGTATATACATGCGTACACACCTACATACATACATGCATAGATGCATTCATACACACATACATGCATACACACTCACGTTCAAACGTACATACATCCATACATACATACATACACTCACACACCTACATACATACATATATTCATACATCCACACAGTCATGCATGCATGCATACCGACATACATACATACATACATACATACATATATACATACATACATACATACATACATACATACATACATACATACATACATACATACATGCATACACACATACACACATACATACATGCATGCATGCATACATACATGCTTAATCATAGATATATGCATGCATGCATGCGTGCATGCATGCATACATGCATACACCCATATGCATCCATACGTGTATGTATATAGTTATATATATATATATATGTGCACACATACATACATACATACATACATACATACATACATACATACATACATACATACATACAGTCAGACAGACATACATACATATATGCGCACACATCTACATACATATGTATTTGTGCATGTTCGGGGTCTGCGCGGATTTCTCGAAGGGCGCTGGACCCCGCTCTCCCGGCGCGCGGAGCGCACCATGCGGCGGCGGATGCGCCGCCGGCGCCGCCAGGGCGGGCACAGCGGCGACCCGAGGAGTCCGCGCTGAGCTCCGACAGTTTCCGTTTGCCGTTCATGCTGCTCCTCGACTCCGAGAGGGCAGGGGCTCCGCAGAAGGGCCGGGGCCGCCGAGACCTTCCACGACACGCCTCGACAGCACTGATCTGTGTCAGGATCTGGCTGCGTGAACTGCCAATGCATCTGCGCGTCGGGGCTTGATGCATTGAGCGCGATGTGCTTGATGCCCCCCCCCGCTTATTCGATGCTGGGCAGCGTAAGATCTGCCCAACCACCCGCCCCCAGAACGCGCCTCAAGCTGAGTCGACATGCAGGAGGGCAAAGGAGGGGGGGGGGCGACACCGACAGGGGAGGGGGCTCCAACAACGTTTGCGGTCTTTTGTGCGAGGCGGGGATTGATCCGTCACCACCGCCTGTTCTGCGAGACCTTGGCGAGCGGTGGATGTGGACATGCTTGTCCCTGGTCCAGGCACCAATCTATTCTTAGGTCGGGCCTGTCCCCCTACAGGGGGATTTTGGACGAGAAATAAAACATTTGCCAAACACACTCAAAAGATGCCGAAACATACTCAAAAAATGGTCCTCATATTATTTTTTGACTATTTTTGAATATGCCCCGTAGAGGGACAAGCCCGACTTAAATCTATTCATATCTACCGCATGCCGACGTCCCAGGAGGTGGATCCCCTAGGCGGCGGCTGTGGGTAGGTCCCCGCCTCCGATATGCTGCCGAAGGTACAGGAACAAACACATAGCAGGAACATACGTGTTTCGGCGCTGGGCCTCCCCCCTCCTTGGCGCGCGGAGCGAGCCAAGTGTGGAACTCCCAAAAACGCATGTGTCCGCAATTGTTTTGGTGTGCCGCGATGGGGTGCGGGAAGCCCCATGGCGCGTTCCTGGCCCGCGCAGATTTCTTGGATCGGCGCTGGGCCCCCCCTTGCGGAGCCTTCGGCACCGCACCTGGCGCACGCGGATGTAAGATATCCGAGCGGAAACAAGCCTCCCAACAAGGACCGCATCGTCGATGCTTCTGCGATGCATGACCGATGCATCAGCGCCTTCGGCGTGGAGAAAATCGGGTTCAACATCGACCAGCCGCATCGCCGATGCGTCGGCGATGCGGCGCGACACTCCGACCCCACCTGCTCGGACCCCATGTGGGAGGCCTCGAACTTGTGTGTGCCGTTGCTTGCTCTCCGATGCAAAAGAAGACCCCCGGACCCCTTCCTGCAGCAGGCCGGCACCCGTCCCTCGCGTCACCGCCCCCTTGCCGGCGCGCCGCCGGCGCCTCCTCTGCCCAGCTCCGAGGAGCGGGCCGAGGGCGATCGAGGCCAGCCCGTAGATGCCGGTCGCCTGCGCCTCCTCGGAAGGGTGTGGGTATCGCGGTGGCAACTCAAAGGAATACGGGATGTAGTGGTGTGGGTGGGAACGGGATCCGCAGCGAAAGAGGCTGCGAGGCTGAAGCACACACAACAACCACGGCCTCCCCAGAAGCGTCTCGATGTGAGCGGCGGAAGCAAGCGGTCGCCGCACGCGAAGACGTGGCGACCGCACGCCGCGGCGCACGCGGGCCGCCAGCGTGGCACGTCGCGTGGAGAAGAGGGCGGTTAGAGAAGAAGAGAACACGGCATAAACAGAAACTTTTGGCGCTCCGCGTGGATGTCGTGGATCTGCGCTGGACCGACCCCCCTCCCTGGCGCGCGGAGCGCGCCAGGGGCGGCGCCAGAGGCGCCGGCGAAGGGCCCCAGCGCGGATCCACGAAATCCGCGCGGAGCGCCAGAAATTTAGGACTATGCCGTTTTTTCTTCCTCGAGGCTACGCGCGACCTTACGCGGAAAGCTGGCTGGACTAGGCAGCAGAAGGAGGGGATTGGACCATGGGGTGGTAGGTTGCATGTAAGAAGTAGGACTGTGCATCTTCCAGGATATTGGTCGATTCATGTTTCCGATGCGATAGTGGGCCGCTGGTAAACCAAACTGTCCAAGCGTATCGGACGCCAACGCCTTGAGCCAAACGACAGCAGAAGACAGCTGGATGCTCCCTACGCTCGCTATCTGTATATCCCAGCCCTCTGATCTGTTTCAGAGTGAAGCGGGTCTTGGTCGGATTGAAGCCGATTTCGACCAGCCACGGATGTACCAGAGCGGATGCTGAACTTAGCCTCCGAGGAGCTGCAACCTGATTTCGCGCAGGGGCGAGGAGGATAGACAGATCGAGGACCGAGGGCTCTTGGGCATGCGTCTGGCGTTCAGGGGAGAGGCCTATGGTTGCCTCCAGGGACCGCTGGAGACCTCAGGAAGTCCATGGTGGCCTCCGGAGGGAGGCGTCCCGAAAGAATTCGTGATGGCCACTTGTCCGAATTGCAAGCCCAGCGCCCTGAGGCCCACTTCGGGCCCCTGCAGGACCGTCAGCATTGAAAAGGAGGCTGGGCGAAACGCCAGCCCCTGGAGGTACAGCGAACATCGGCATCACCACCTCCAGGAGCCAGGACACCCTGGCTGGGCTTTGCGTGGCCGGGTTCTTCCACACCTTTAACTACTTTCTCGCGCCTCGTGCGAGGGAGGCTAGGCGTCGTACAGCCTGCTCGCCTTCAACACCTATCTACCTAGCCAGGAAGCCCAAAGATCCTGGCTACTCAATTTTTTCGAGCCGGGGCATTTTCGCATTTTCTGGGGCCCCGAGACCCTTACAGATCGATCCAGCTCGACAATTGGCGCAGAAAGATGGGGTCCAGGGCTTCAGTCGTGATTTATCACAGTGCTTCAACTTTTTCGAGACGTCCGATCTCACGGAAAATCCTCCTGGCTGCTTTGCGGCGTCCCGCTCGAGACATCTCCAACCTCAGAATCGGGCAGGCAGCGTGGACTTCCTCGCTGGAGGGTGGTGGTAGTGCCGCGTCTCCCCCCTCCGCCGATGAAGGGGGTCGAGAGGTCCAGGGGGCACCATTGAGCACAGCACGACGGCGGAGACCTGGGTCCTTGTCGCGCGCCCTCTCATCTGCCGCCGCTGCCTGGGCCGCGGCCTCGCCACCCTGCTCACCGACGAGGACATCGGGTGTCGTGCTCTGCGGCCGCGAGGGGGGCTTCCCCGCGCCGGCGGGGACCTTGCCAACACCGGAGGGCCGCTTCTGGGCAGCCTTGTCGGGGACGCACAAGGCCCGGGCCAGCGCAAACCCGGGCCAGCCATGAGCCGAGGCACCCCTGGGGCGGCGGAGGGCAGGAAGGCGAAGTGGGCGCCACGTGGCTCCAAACCCTGGGCATAGGCCCGATCCTGAGAGCCGACGCAACGAAAAAAAACAGCATCGTAAAAGATCACGACTGGAACCCTGGACCCCCTCTTGCTGCGCCATGTTTCGAACCGGGTCAAAACGTGAGGGTCTCGGGGCCCGAAGCCGGGCGAAAACGCCCGGCTCGAAAGAATCGAGACGACAGGATCTCCGGGGAGGGGATTGGCTGACCCCCGTTCGCGCTGACCCCCGTCACGTGAGGCCCGACCTTGGCCGGCTGGGCCGGCTCCGGCGGAAGCGGCTCGGACTTCTCCGCCTGCTGCGAGGGCGGCGCTGCAGTGTCGCGGTCGTGCACGGCGACCTTCAGCGCGTTCGCTCTGAGGAAGGCCTGGAACTCCTCACCAGCGGCGGCGACGACGACGACGACCACGACGATAACAATGACGACGACGACGACGACGACGACGACGACGACGACGACGACGACGACGACGAGAACGACGACGAGAACGACGACGACGACGACGAGGACGAGGACGAGGACGAGGAGGACGCCCAGGACGACGCCGACTCCGACATGGACGCCGCCGCCGACGCCGCCGCCGCCGCCGGTCACGGGCGGCGAGCGTATCCATATCGGCGCCCTCGCGGTCTGGATTCTGGAGCGCGATCCCGCGGATTCGCGGTCGCACAGATGCTTTCTGCGCAGGGCATCCGCGAAAAGGCGCCCCGTATCCGCGGGGTCGCGGCCCAGGGGCCCAGCCCGCGAGGCCGCGCCATGGATGTTCTCCCGCCCAGGAACTCCCTGGCGGGCCACGTCCCCACGAAGAACACCCTCTGGTGCCCGAACTCTGCCTTGCCTGCGTCCCCCAGCTCGCACGGCCCCGTCCGCAGCTGCTGGCCGAAGGCCTCGACGGTGGCGTAGACCCTGTCGCGCGCCCCAGCAGCGGCGGGGTCATCGCAGGGCAGCTTGCTCGCGCTCTCCTGCAGGGGCGCAAGCTACATCAACGCAAACTCTCGGAGGTCCGCGCGACTTCCACGGGTCAGCGTTGAACCCCCCTTCCCTGGCGCCAGGGGAAGGTTCCAGCGTTAGGTCGGGCATGTCCTCCTACAGGCAGGCGGATTTGTGAGGAAAGATAAAGAATAGTCATATAAAAATCCGAAATAGCCAAAACGAGTCGACAAATCGTCCCCATACAATGTTTTACTACTCTTGCATTTTCCTCCTGTAGAGGGACACGCCCGACTTAATTCCAGCGCCGGCCCGAGAGACCCGCGCGGAACTCCGACGGCGCACGCTGCACGCAACTTGCTGTGCCTCGGTCTCCAGGGTGAGGAGCATCGGATTCAGGTGCGCGGCGATCTCCTCGAGAAGAAAAAAGCGCCATAAACATGTACTGTTGGCGCGCCGCGCGGATTTCTTGGATCTGCGCCGGACCCCCCCTCCCCGGCGCGCGCGGAGCGCGCCAATGGCGGCGCTGGAGGCACCGCCGGGGGGTCCCAGCGCGGATCCAAGAAATCCGCGCGAAGCGCCAAACGTTTATGTTTACAGTGGAGGCCAGTCCACAAGAAACCTTCCACAAGAAACCCAACCCTGAGATCCCAGGACGTCCATGGATTTTTGGTGTGGGAGCGTCGCGCTGTCCATGGCGCAAACCATCGAAACTCAAGAAACCCGGAGCACCCTGGAGGCAAGCAGGCTGCTTCTTGGCATGGGTCTCCACTGTATGCCGAGTAGATGGGGTCGGAGGATCTCGCCGCATTGCCGATACATCGGCGACACATCGGCGATGCACTGGCGACGTCGGCGATCCATCGGCGACGTCGGCGTGGAGAAATTTGGGTCCCACAGCGAGCCGCATCGCCGATGCATTGGCGATACGGCACGATCCTCCGATCCCATCTACTCCGACCCCATCTAGGAGGCTTAGATCAATCCTCAGAGAGCGTGGTCCCGGAGCAGGTGACGCCCACTCGCAGCGAGGCCAGCCCCAGGCGCTTCGCCGCCGCCCCCAGCTCCGCGGAGGCCTCGGGCGGCGACCCATCGGGCCCCGGCAGCAGCAGGGGCGCCAACTGCAGCGCCACGGCCGCCTCCTCGGCGGGGGGCTCCGCGCCGGGCGGGAGCTGCACGCGCACCTGGGGAGGAGGCGGGCTCAACCCTGATGGCCTCAGGAGTGAGGCGTCCGGAAAGAATCCTGGTGGCCTGAGGGAAACCCCTGGTGGCCTCAGGAAGTCCCTGGTGGCCCTCAGGAGGGAGGCGTCCCGAAAGAGTTCGTGATGGCCACTTGTCCGAATTGCAAGCCCAGCGCCCTGAGGCCCACGTCGGGCCCCTGCAGGACCGTCAGCATTGAAAAGGAGGCTGGGCGACACGCCAGCCCCTGGAGGTACAGCGAACATCGGCATCACCAGCACCACCTCCAGGAGCCAGGAAACCCTGAGATCCTGGCGACCCCATTTTCTCGAGCCGGGGCATTTTCGGCGGGGAGCGGTCAGAGCGTCCAAAACGGCCTCGGCGAGAAAGCCAAAATCATTGATTTTACAAAGGTTTTGGCCCCATTTTGGCCTTCTGAGGGGGCAACGCTAATTAAGGCTCCCCTCTTCTTTGAAGCCAAAATCATTGATTTTACTAAGGTTTTGGCCCCATTTTGGCCTTCTGAGGGGGCAGCGCTAATTAAAGCTCCCCTCTTCTTTGAAGCCAAAATCATTGATTTTACTAAGGTTTTGGCCCCATTTTGGCCTTCTGAGGGGGCAGCGCTAATTAAAGCTCCCCTCTTCTTTGATCGATTTCCTCCAAGATGGCCCCAAGAAGCGCCCAGGAGGCACCAAGAGGCCCCAAGATGGCCCCAAGATGGCCCCAAGAGGCCCCCTGGAGGCCCCCAAGAGGATCCCAAACGGCCCAAAGAGGCCCCCCCGAGGCACCCAAGACGCCGAAAAGCCCCTCAGGACGACCCTCTACTCGCCTGGGCGTCGTTTCTGGACGGGCTGGTGGGGATACGCGAAGCGTCTAGAATTTGTTCGAGACGTCGGATCTCAGGGAACGGCGGCATGCACCAGCGCTGCCCTGCATCAGCAGGAGACCTGCGCGCGCCGTTGCGCGCGCCGGATCCACACGCCGAGTCCGCGGCGGATGCCAGAAGAGACCCCCGTTGCGTGCAGGACAGACGAGGCCCCCGAAAGATGTGGCGCAGCCATCACCACCATCGCGAGGAGATGGGGGTCGTCGTGGTGGCATGGCGACGCTGCTTCTCGGCGCATCTCAAATGCCCTGCTCGGAGAAGCATCGTGGACTTCCTCGCCAAGGGTGGCCCTGCTGGTGCTGGTTCGGAGGTCCGCATAGATTTCTTGGGTCGGCGCTGGATCCCCCTTGGCACGCCCCTTCCCCGGTTGTTTGGCCAGAGGCGCCGCCCAGGGATGCCCAGAGTGGGGAGGGGTCCAGCGCCACCCATGAAATGAGCGCGACCTCCTGAAATCGAAGTGTATGTTTATGCCATCTCTCGCTCCTCGAGGACAAGACCGTCAACAGCGACTGCGAAGCAAGATTGAAACCGAACAGCCAGCCAAACTGAAACCGACCGAAGCCACATCCGGAGGCAGCCTGGGGAGAAACGACTCACTGCACCGACCTTGCAGACGTACTGCACCGGATTTGTGCGTGGATTTCTGTGAATGCAGAACCCCGAAACGGCGAGCGAAAAACGAAGTGAATTTCACTTGGATCTTTGTAGTCTTCCTTCCTGACCCCAAAAAACCCGCACGAAAGTCACTTCGAAATCCGGAACGCAATTCTCCAGGACAATCCGGGTCCATCCCGTTGTTTTCCGAGCGAAATCCGCTCTGCGATGTTGGCGGCATGACGCGACGAAACGGCAACGACGCAGCAGCCGACCGAACCGGAACGAACCAAACGCCACCAGCTGCGACGCGGCCGAACCGACCGGACCGCGCACACCCAAGCCAGGCAGCACTGGCTCATCTTTCGGGGGGTACTCTCACCGATCCGCCAGGTCCTTGGATCCCGAATCCATGTTTGACGACCTGCCAAACCTCGGCCTGCCGCAAAGGGGGGGTAACGCAAAGGGGGGGGTAGCGCACGCAACCCAGATTGAGCAATCAGAAGCGGCGGGCCGTCTCGCAATGTGTGCGGCGCTCAGGATGCCCGCTGGATGTCTGACGGCGGCACTCCCAAACTCGAAGCGCAATGAAAAAATCGCAACAAAGTTGCGGTCTACACACCAGGCGAACGCAACCTAGGCAGACATTTGGATGCGCGAAACTGGCTGGCGGCCAAAAGTTGCAATGCTTTAAAGTGTCCCAAAAGTGCCCCTAAACTGCCCCCGTGGGTCAAAAAGTGGCTCGAAAGTGTCCTTAAAGGGGCCCAATGCTGCTTTGCACGAAATGAAAGAAACCGAACAAGTGCATCCACTTTTTGGTGCGCGCAGCGGCCGCGCGCGCCCGGCCCGTGTGCCGCAGCGTAACCCGCGGGTTAGGGTCGGTCAGAGAAGAGCTCTTTGTGGCTCACGCACAACTCACTACGGCGTTCACCGCGCAACGAACGTCGGGCCAGATGAAAGAGCCGGGGATTTACAAAAACGTGCAATGCAACAAAGGGCCCCTTTAGGGTGCAAAAAAGGCATGTTTCTTCACCCCCCCTTTGTTGCCCCCCCCTTTCCGTCAGCCCGAAAACCACCCCAACCCGAAGACCCGAGCTTCCGGGGTTGGGGAGGGGGAGCGGTGTGGTTTTTCAAACGATGTTCCCCGACCCCCCCCCGGAAATGGAGGGCACCTCGGGGCCTTCGGGTTGGGTGGGCGGCGAATGCTATATAGCGTATGCCCGAGAGAGCCTGGAGGAGCTCCTCCGCCAGCTGCCGCAGGAACGCGCAGGTGCCCCTCTGCGCGGGCGAAGCCCGCTCGAAGCGGGTCCGCGCCAGCCGCGGCCCCTCGGCGGCCGCCTCGCCCTCGCCGCCGGGGAGTTCCTGCCAACTGCCGACCGCCCCGATGTTCGGACGCCCGACGTGGGTGCAGTCAGCCAGTATGGCAAGGGTGCGCGGTGAGGATGCGAGGGCCGTGGACGCCCATCTCGAAGCTTTTCGAGCGGGGCGCGGCCAGCGAGAGCGGCGAAGGATTGACCGAGGAGGCAAGGATGCAAGGGCACCCTTGGGAAGGTTGCCCATCCTTACTATGCGGGTTGACTGCACGGCACAGATCGTACAGTGCCCAACAACAAAAGCTGTCCAAAACCGACATCGGCCGCTGTTGGGCAGGCGGCCCCTTCTGTCTTCAGCGAACAGCAGCGCCCGCGGAGAAGGCGCGGGCAGCGAGTCCCGTGTAAAAAAAAAGGAGCACGAGCGGCTGTCGGGCACCGCACCCGCTCTCTCCGCACCCGCTTCGGCCGTCCCGAGCTGTCGACCGCCCTCGGCTCCGCGAGCCACTCGAGGGAGCACCGGACGCCCGCCGCGTCGGGCGGGAAGCGGGCCTCCCGGGCGGGCACTCCGGGGGCGGGGCCCCGAGACGCGGGGCCCCGTCGCGGTCGGTGGGCGGCGAGGCCGTGGGCCGTGCAGGCTCGGCCTGGAATGCAGGGCCCTGGGGCACAGAATGAAATACACACACAAATAACAGGATTCCCCTATATTTTCCCATATGTTCTGGGATTTTGTCTTCCCCCCCCCCACTTCCCATATTTCCCAATCTTTTCGGGGGAATAGACGATTAATTGTCTGTGTGTTCTTTTCCCCCCTGATGGAAGGCCCCTCGCCCATCCGTGTACAGCCAACCCGTGGCATAAACGCCGACGGTAAGGATGCAAGGGCCGACAGGGCCATTTCGAGGCTTTTCGAGCGGGGCGCGACCGGCGAACGTGGCCAAGGATGGGCCGCAGGTGCAAGTATGCAAGGGCACCCCTGGGAAGGCTGCCAGTCCTCAGCATGCGGGCCGACTCTAAAGAGGGCCCCGTCCCCCAGGGCCCCGCCTTCGAACCACCGAGTGGCAAGAGAAGCGGCAAGAACAGAGGCACGGGCGGAACCTTTCGGAACTCCGCGCGGATGGATCGGGTCGGCGCCGGACCCCTGGATAGAGGCCCAAAAATCCACCCCCATAAGAAGCACCCCGACAAGAAAGGCTGTTCAGTAAACGCGCCCTGGGAAGGAATCGAAAAGGGCAGGGCTGTTTAATATTACGCCCAAGGCCGCTCAGTAAAAACGCCAGTTGAACGACGATCAAAAACGGGTCTTGCGCGAGATGACGCAGCGACATTACGCGGCGGCTTACGCGGGCCGCCAGCGCGGCACGCCACATTGGGACGAGGGCGCTTACGCGCGAGCTTACGCGTGCAGCTTACGCGCCGATGTCGCCGCAGACGACCCCGTCTTCTTACGTCGCTCAAGTGTCGGGCCCGGGTAGTTTTTTTCCTCCCTTGTCTGGAAGCGCCCGCAGCGCCGCCCTGGCGAGCTGCACGTGCTGTAGGGCAGCGGGGGCCCGGCGCCGGCCCAGGGGCCGCCCCCCCCCCAGCCGCGGACGTTTGCGCTCGTGCTCCGCCGAGGGCCTCCACCCACGCGGTGAGCGTGAAGTCCGCCGCCGGCAGGTCCGGCGGGTCGCGCCTCGCCAGGGTCCGCGGCGGCGCCGTCGTCGCCGCCGTCGCCGTGGAGGAGGGAAGGAGGAGCGCAGAGGAGCGGTGCAGCAGGGAGGCGAGGAGGAGGAGGAGGCGGAGCAGGGAGGAGTCTCTTCCTCCTCGCAGGCTGCTTGCACGGTTGCTCTACGTGGGCTCCTCAGCTTTCGCTTTTTTTGTTGCTGTGCCCCTCTGCATTCCGCACCTGTTCGCAGCCTAATGTGTGGCCACTGTGCCTGAGCGGCTAACCCTGTGCCCCTGCTATTAAAACCCTGGGGATAATAACATTCGGGGTGCAGGGGGGATAATAATGAACGTTTTCCCGGCAGATCGGATGATGATGTTGATGATGATAATGATGATGATGACGATGATGATGACGATGATGATGGTAATAATAATCATGCTAATGAAGAAAAGGATGACAAGACGATAATGATGATCCCTGGCGCTCCTCGAGATCCTCGCTCTGATGGTCCTTCCCCACGTTCCTGACTCGGGAAAGACTGACAAGTTGAGAATCCCACAGCCATACCACACGTTCGTGATTCGGGGACGCTGAAATGGTGAGAATCCCAAAAAGTCCTGCCACACGCTCGTAACTTGCGAACGCTGAAATGGTGAGACCCCCATTGCCATGCCACACGTTTTTGATGATGCAACGAGTTAACATAACAACATAGTAATTTCGATTCGCATCTGTCCCCCGCGAAAATAAAGTTCGGCCTTGCCGCCCCTCTCTCCCGACCAAATCTGTATTGGCCCGGGATAATAAACTGTCAGGCCTCAAGGGGGGGGGACTCTTTATTATCCGGGGGTCGAGGTTATATCACATAAGCATGACGTGGCCATACACACGCTACGATCCTAATCATCGAATTTCGCCGAACGTCAAACAGGAGGAGGGAGGGAAGCGGAGGCGGGGGGGTGTCCCTCCTTCCCTCCGCACCATGTTCCCGATCTGCTTCTCGTTCTCTCCTGCCCCGCACGGTGGCTGGCGCCGTCGCTCGCATCGTGTTCTCCACTCCCCGCGCATGCTGGCGAGGGCTCCGACGCCCACTTCATCTCGCCCTCTCTCGTGTTCCAGCTCTTGATCTTCTGGTTTAGAGGAGATTGCTGTCTTGCGCTCGTCACGCTTCTCTCCCTTGCTCGCCCGCGCACGGGCCCTTGGGCACTGGCGCTGCGGGCAAAGTGGCACCCTCACGGCTGGCTGAAGTAAAGACATCTTCAATGGGGTCGCAGTAGATGGGGTCGGAGGATCGCGCCGCATGCCCAATGCATCGGCGATGCATCAGCGACGTCGGCGATGCATCGGCGCCATCGGCGTGGAGAAACTCGGGCTACACATCGAGCCGCATCGCCGATGCACTGGCGATGCTGCGCGATGCACCGAACCCACCTGCTCCCATCGGCGACCATCGAAGGTCCCTGATCGGCCTGGAGGTCGTCGTCGTCGTCGTCGTCGTCGTCGTCGTCGTCCTCGCCGTCGTCGTCGTCCTCGTCGTCGTCGTCGGCGAGGTCGTCCCCACCGCCGCCGCCGCCGCGCTCAAAGGGCGCGAGGCTTAGGTCGGGCATGCCCTCCTACATGCGGATTTCGGACGAAACATGCAAAGTAGCGAAACACATGCTCAAAAATCATCAAAACGTAATCCCAAAGTTGCCCCCTGACTATTTTTCTGACTATTTTTGAATGCTCCTCCTGTAGAGGGGCATGCCCGACTTAATGCGAAGGCGCGAGGTCCGCCGCCGGCGGGCAAGATCCTGCAGAACCCTGCAAGCTCCTGCACCCAAGCATGGGTCAGTGCCAAGGATCCTGCAAGATCCTGCAGGGTCCTGCACCCGAACCCGGGTCAATGCGACCTGGCCCTGCTGGATCCTGCAAGATCCGGCGCTCTCCGGCTGGCTGACCCCCGTTTGCACTGACCTCCGTCTCTTGAGCCCCGACAGAGGTAAGGGGCAACGATAGAGGGGGGACAGGCATATATGGGGGAGATGCATCGACCTGGAATCGGCGATACATCGCCGATAGATCGGCGATGGGCCCCCGATGGTGAATCCGCACCTTCCTGGGCGGGGTGGGGCACTCGGGCACCTGTCGGCGATGAATGGGCGATTGGGGGTCGATGCATCCCCCCCTATGCCTATCCCCCCCTATCGTTGCCCCAGACAGAGGCCGCGAGCTAAAACAGGGCTAGGATCGGGATAAATCGCTCCAGAGCGTTCCGGAGCGCTCTTAGAGCGTTCCGGAACGCTCTGGAGCGGCCGCGGCGCCCAATACATCCTCCAAACCCGCCGATTCTCGGAGATTTCGAATTATCCCGATCCGATTTTGTCCCGATCTTCGCGTCGTTCTAAGGTCCGCCGCCGCCGGGCCCGCCGGTCAGCGGGCCTCGCCAGCTCCCACGGCGGCCGCGGCGCGCCTGCCGCCGGGGCCGGGCCGGCAGCGGGCGAGGCCGCCCGCGAGGGGCCCGACGAGGCTGGAGCTGGTGCGGGTGCCTGGCCGCGGCGTCGCCCTCCCCACTCCCGCCCTCCCCTGACCTTCCAGGGAGCTATGTTTTAGCACTCGAGGCCTGGGAACCCAAAGAACTGAACGAAACGTCCTGAAACCAAGACGTAGAATAGCTTTGGGATAGGCTTTCAGGTCGGGTACTATGTTTTAGCCCTCCTGGAAGGTCAGGGTCCCCCCCCCTCCCGCCCAATGTCGAAACGCCGACCAAGAAGATGGTCAAAGGCGTTGCGGCAATTGGAGGCTGGTGTCGCGCTCGATCATCCAAGAAAGATTTGGCACGAAAAGCCGAGAAGGCATCCATTCCTGAGATCCTGGCGACCCAATTTTTTCGAGCCAGGCGTTTTCATTTTTTTGTTTCGGGCCCTCGGGACCCTCACAGATCGATCCGGCTCGAAAAATGGCGCAGAAAGATGGGGTCCGGGGCATCAGTCGTGATTTTTCACGATGTCTCAAGCGGCACTGGGGAGCTCGCGACTGGCCGGCGGAGGAGGAGGAGGAGGAGGAGGAGGAGGATGAGGATGAGGATGAGGATGAGGAGAAGGAGGAGGAGGAGGAGGAGGATCTCAGGGATACACCACCACAGTGGCTGGCCCGGGCCAGCCTGGGCCTTGGCATGGTGTGCACGCCCGCCTGGCCGACGCCAGGAGGGCGTATACACCACAGTGGGGCCCAGGACGGCCCTGGCCGGGCACGGTGGTGGTGCATAGATGCCGTCTGCGGAGGACACCCTCGTGAGAGGCTCCCGAGAGGCTGCGCCCAGGAGGCATCCTGCTCGGTCCTGGCCGAAAAGTCGGACTGCAAGCCTCCTCGTGGCGGCCAGGGGTAACTTGATGCTGGCAGGATCTGTCGACGGCCGTCTCTTTCCCCAGAGGCGGCGGAGGGCATCAAGGCCAAGGAGGTAGAGGGGGCCTCCAGCAGACGCAAGTGTGCCGTGACGGCGGTCCGTGGCAGCCGACCCAGGGAGTGTAGGCCTAGCGCCCTGACTTTATAGTCCTCGCCGCATCGGGGGGTGCGATCACGACTCCTACTGGGAAGGCTGTCATTGGGTGCATCCTGATCGGCACACCTCGCGGACTTGAGTTCCGCGAGCAAGGGAAGGCTTGTGAGGGGTGTCTGGCCTCCCTGGCAGTGCTCCCGAGTACTGCCATGCACAAAATCGCACTGCGGCGGATGGCTAAGCCAACCGCCGGGAGTGGTCATTTTGACATTCGCAGCTCCTGTTCCGAATCCTGCTCGGTGTATAGATGCCGTCTGCGGATGGCCATCGGCTCCCCGTGCCGGCGGCATTCCTTATCCGCCGTTTCCTCCCGGTGCACAGGGGGCGCGCAGTCCGCGCGCTCGCAGCGAGGGCCCGCACTGCAGAACCTATTCTCAAACATCACTGCAGCTAAAAGGCCACCCTGCAAAGACATGCCAGATTCAAAGACAGCACACGCACGCGCGTGCCGACTTGGGCAACGCATTAGAACAGAAACGACCCCTTGCAGCTGCAGCTGCTCAAAGCTTAAACATAGCCTCATGGAGACTGCGCGCGATGCCGCGCACGAAACCGTGGCGTGCCCGCGTGGCCACGACAGTGCACAGGGGCGCGCATTCCGTGCGCTCGCAGCGAGGGCCGGCACTGCAGAACCCATTCTCAAGCATCACCAAGGGCTCTCAACTTCGCGCTTCGCGCTGCGCGAAGCGCGAAGTGCGAATAACTTCGCGCTCTCGCGCCGCCTCCCCGGGGAGAAGAGGAGGACGAAGAGGAATCGGAGCCGAACCGCGAAGCGCGAATAACTTCGTGCCCTCGAGGGCGCCCTTGATCACTCGCAACTGCTCAGGGCTTATCGATGGCCTCATGGCGTCTGCGCGCGATGCCGCGCACGAAACCTGCGGCCACCCGTGTCATCGTGTGGCGTGCCCGCGTGGCCACGCCGCTCCGGTGCACAGGGACGCGCAATTCGTCCGCTCGCAGAGAGGGCCGGCACTGCAGAACCTATTCTCAAACATCACTGCAGCTGCACGCCTCCCCGCAAAGACATGACAGATTCAAAGGCAGCACACACACACACACACACACACACACACACACGCGCGTGCCGACTTGGGCAACGTATTGGAACAGAAACGACCCCTTGCAGCTGCAGCTGCTCAGGGCTCATCGATGGCCTCATGGCGTCTGCGCGCGATGCCGCGCACGAAACCTGCGGCCACCCGTGTCATCGTGCCGCGTGCCCGCGTGGCCACGACACACCAATGCACAGGGACGCGCAGTCCGTGCGCTCGCAGCGAGGGCCGGCACTGCAGAACCTATTCTCGAGCATCACTGCAGCTAAAAGGCCTCACTGCAAAGACTGGCCCAATTCAAAGACAGCACACGCACACACCCACGCGCGCGTGCCGAGTTGGGCACCGTATTGCAGCAAGAATGCGCACTCGCAACTGCTCAGGGCTCATCGATGGCCTCATGGCGTCTGCGCGCGATGCCGCGCACGAAACCTGCGGCCACCCGTGTCATCGTGTGGCGTGCCCGCGTGGCCACGACACACCAATGCACAGGGACGCGCAGTCCGTGCGCTCGCAGCGAGGGCCGGCACTGCAGAACCTATTCTCAAGCATCACTGCAGCTAAAAGGCCTCCCTGCAAAGACTGGCCCAATTCAAAGACAGCACACACACACACGCGCGCGTGCCAAGTGGGGAAACGTATTGAAACAAGAATGCGAACTCGCAACTGCTCAGGGCTTTATCGATGGCCTCATGGCGTCTGCGCGCGATGCCGCGCACGAAACCTGCGGCCACCCGTGTCATCGTGCGGCGTGCCCGTGTGGCCACGCCACACCGGTGCACAGGAGAGCGCAGTCCGTGCGCTCGCAGCGAGGGCCGGCACTGCAGAACCTATTCTCAAGCATCACTGCAGCTGCACGCTTCCCTGCAAAGACATGACATATTCAAAGACAGCACACGCACACACACACACACGCGCGTGCCGACTTGGGCAACGTATTGGACAGAAACGACCCCTTGCAGCTGCAGCTGCTCAGGGCTCATCGATGGCCTCATGGCGTCTGCGCGCGATGCCGCGCACGAAGCCTGCGGCCACCCGTGTCATCGTGTGGCGTGCCCGTGTGGCCACGCCACACCGGTGCACAGGGGAAAGCAGTCCGTGCGCTCGCAACGAGGGCCGGCACTGCAGAACCTATTCTCAAGCATCACTGCAGCTGCAAGCCTCCTTGAAAAAGACTGGCCCATTTCGAAGACAGTACACGCACACACACGCGCGCGTGCCGACTTGGGCACCGTATAGCAGAAAGAATGCGCCCTCGCAGCTGCTCAGGGCTTATCGATGGCCTCATGGCGTCTGCGCGCGATGCCGCGCACGAAGCCTGCGGCCACCCATGTCATCGTGTGGCGTGCCCGCGTGGCCACGCCACACCGGTGCACAAAGGCGCGCAGTCCGTGCGCTCGCAGCGAGGGCCGGCACTGCAGAACCTATTCTCAAGCATCACTGCAGCTAAAAGGCCTCCCTGCAAAGACATGACATATTCAAAGACAGCACATGCACGCACGCGCGCGTGCCGAGTTGGGCAACGTATTGGAGCAAAACAGCTGCTCAAGGCTTATCGATGGCCTCATGGCGTCTGCGCGCGATGCCGCGCACGAAGCCTGCGGCCACCCGTGTCACCGTGTGGCGTGCCCGCGTGGCCACACCACACTGGCGCACAGGGGAAAGCAGTCCGCGCGCTCGCAGAGAGGGCCGGCACTGCAGAACCTATTCTCAAGCATCACTGCAGCTAAAAGGCCTCCCTGCAAAGGCATGCCATATTCAAAGACAGCACACGCACACGCGCGTGCCAAGTTGGGAAACGTATTGAAACAAGAATGCGCCCTCGCAACTGCTCAGGGCTTATATCGATGGCATCATGGCGTCTGCGCGCGACGCCTCGCACGAAACCTGCGGCCACCCGTGTCATCGTGTGGCGTGCCCGTATGGCCACGCCACACCGGTGCACATGGGCGCGCAGTCCGTGCGCTCGCAGCGAGGGCCGGCACGACCTATTCTCAAGCATCACTGCAGCTAAAAGGCTCTATGCAAAGACATGACAGATTCAAAGACAGCACGCACACACACGCGCGTGCCGAGTTGGGAAACGTGTTGAAACAATAATGCGAACTCGTAACTGCTCAGGGCTTTATCGATGGCCTCATGGCGTCTGCGCGCGATGCCGCGCACGAAACCTGCGGCCACCCGTGTCATCGTGTGGCGTGCCCGCGTGGCCACGACACACTGATGCACAGGGGCGCGCAGTCCGTGCGCTCGCAGCGAGGGCCGGCACTGCAGAACCTATTCTCAAGCATCACTGCAGCTAAAAGGCCTCCCTGAAAAGACTGGCCCAATTCAAAGACAGCACACACACACCCACACACACACGCGTGCCGAGTTGGGAAACGTATTGAAACAAGAATGCGCACTCGTAACTGCTCAGGGCTTTATCGATGGCCTCATGGCGTCTGCGCGCGATGCCGCGCACGAAACCTGCGGCCACCCGTGTCATCGTGTGGCGTGCCCGCGTGGCCACGACACACTGATGCACAGGGGCGCGCAGTCCGTGCGCTCGCAGCGAGGGCCGGCACTGCAGAACCTATTCTCAAGCATCACTGCAGCTGCACGCTTCCCTGCAAAGACATGACATATTCAAAGACAGCACACGCACACACACACACACACACACACACACACGCGCGTACCGACTTGGGCAACGTATTGGACAGAAACGACCCCTTGCAGCTGCAGCTGCTCAGGGCTCATCGATGGCCTCATGGCGTCTGCGCGCGATGCCGCGCACGAAACCTGCGGCCACCCGTGTCATCGTGTGGCGTGCCCGTGTGGCCACGCCACACCGGTGCACAGCGGCGCGCAGTCCGTGCGCTCGCAACGAGGGCCGGCACTGCAGAACCTATTCTCAAGCATCACTGCAGCTAAAAGGCCTCCCTGAAAAAGACTGGCCCAAGTCGAAGACAGTACACGCACACACACGCGCAAGTGCCGACTTGGGCACCGGATAGCAGAAAGAATGCGCCCTCGCAGCTGCTCAGGGCTCATCGATGGCCTCATGGCGTCTGCGCGCGATGCCGCGCTCGAAGCCTGCGGCCACCCGTGTCATCGTGTGGCGTGCCCGCGTGGCCACGCCACACTGATGCACAGGGGCGCGCAGTCCGTGCGCTCGCAGCGAGGGCCGGCACTGCAGAACCTATTCTCAAGCATCACTGCAGCTAAAAAAGGCCTCCCTGCAAAGACTGGCCCAATTCAAAGACAGCACACACACACACACACACACACACGCGTGCCGAGTTGGGAAACGTATTGAAACAAGAATGCGCACTCTAACTGCTCAGGGCTTATCGATGGCCTCATGGCGTCTGCGCGCGATGCCGCGCACGAAACCTGCGGCCACCCGTGTCATCGTGTGGCGTGCCCGTGTGGCCACGCCACACTGATGCACAGGGGCGCGCAGTCCGTGCGCTCGCAGCGAGGGCCGGCACTGCAGAACCTATTCTCAAGCATCACTGCAGCTGCACGCTTCCCTGCAAAGACATAACATATTCAAAGACAGCACACGCACACACACACACGCGCGTACCGACTTGGGCAACGTTTTGGACAGAAACGACCCCTTGCAGCTGCAGCTGCTCAGGGCTCATCGATGGCCTCATGGCGTCTGCGCGCGATGCCGCGCACGAAACCTGCGGCCACCCGTGTCATCGTGTGGCGTGCCCGTGTGGCCACGCCACACCGGTGCACAGCGGCGCGCAGTCCGTGCGCTCGCAACGAGGGCCGGCACTGCAGAACCTATTCTCAAGCATCACTGCAGCTAAAAGGCCTCCCTGAAAAAGACTGGCCCAAGTAGAAGACAGTACACGCACACACACGCGCAAGTGCCGACTTGGGCACCGGATAGCAGAAAGAATGCGCCCTCGCAGCTGCTCAGGGCTCATCGATGGCCTCATGGCGTCTGCGCGCGATGCCGCGCTCGAAACCTGCGGCCACCCGTGTCATCGTGTGGCGTGCCCGCGTGGCCACGCCACACTGATGCACAGGGGCGCGCAGTCCGTGCGCTCGCAGCGAGGGCCGGCACTGCAGAACCTATTCTCAAGCATCACTGCAGCTAAAAAAGGCCTCCCTGCAAAGACTGGCCCAATTCAAAGACAGCACACACACACTGACACGCGCGCGTGCCAAGAGGGGAAACGTATTGAAACAAGAATGCGAACTCGCAACTGCTCAGGGCTTTATCGATGGCCTCATGGCGTCTGCGCGCGATGCCGCGCACGAAACCTGCGGCCACCCGTGTCATCGTGCGGCGTGCCCGTGTGGCCACGCCACACCGGTGCACAGGAGAGCGCAGTCCGTGCGCTCGCAGCGAGGGCCGGCACTGCAGAACCTATTCTCAAGCATCACTGCAGCTGCACGCTTCCCTGCAAAGACATGAATATTCCAAAGACAGCACACGCACACACACACGCGCGTGCCGACTTGGGCAACGTATTGGACAGAAACGACCCCTTGCAGCTGCAGCTGCTCAGGGCTCATCGATGGCCTCATGGCGTCTGCGCGCGATGCCGCGCACGAAGCCTGCGGCCACTCGTGACATCGTGTGGCGTGCCCGTGTGGCCACGCCACACCGGTGCACAGGGTAAAGCAGTCCGTGCGCTCGCAACGAGGGCCGGCACTGCAGAACCTATTCTCAAGCATCACTGCCGCTGCAAGCCTCCTTGAAAAAGACTGGCCCATTTCGAAGACAGTACACGCAACACGCGCGCGTGCCGACTTGGGCACCGTATAGCAGAAAGAATGCGCCCTCGCAGCTGCTCAGGGCTTATCGATGGCCTCATGGCGTCTGCGCGCGATGCCGCGCACGAAGCCTGCGGCCCCCATGTCATCGTGTGGCGTGCCCGCGTGGCCACGCCACACCGGTGCACAGGGGAGCGCAGTCCGTGCGCTCGCAGCGAGGGCCGGCACTGCAGAACCTATTCTCAAGCATCTCTGCAGCTAAAAGGCCTCCCTGCAAAGACATGACATATTCAAAGACAGCACATGCACGCACGCGCGCGTGCCGAGTTGGGCAACGTATTGGAGCAAAACAGCTGCTCAAGGCTTATCGATGGCCTCATGGCATCTGCGCGCGATGCCGCGCACGAAGCCTGCGGCCACCCGTGTCACCGTGTGGCGTGCCCGCGTGGCCACGCCACACTGGCGCACAGGGGAAAGCAGTCCGCGCGCTCGCAGAGAGGGCCGGCACTGCAGAACCTATTCTCAAGCATCACTGCAGCTAAAAGGCCTCCCTGCAAAGGCATGCCATATTCAAAGACAGCACACGCACACGCGCGTGCCAAGTTGGGAAACGTATTGAAACAAGAATGCGCCCTCGCAACTGCTCAGGGCTTATATCGATGGCATCATGGCGTCTGCGCGCGATGCCTCGCACGAAACCTGCGGCCACCCGTGTCATCGTGTGGCGTGCCCGTATGGCCACGCCACACCGGTGCACATGGGCGCGCAGTCCGTGCGCTCGCAGCGAGGGCCGGCACGACCTATTCTCAAGCATCACTGCAGCTAAAAGGCTCTATGCAAGACATGACAGATTCAAGACAGCACGCACACACACGCGCGTGCCGAGTTGGGAAACGTTTTGAAACAAGAATGCGCACTCGTAACTGCTCAGGGCTTTATCGATGGCCTCATGGCGTCTGCGCGCGATGCCGCGCACGAAACCTGCGGCCACCCGTGTCATCGTGTGGCGTGCCCGCGTGGCCACGACACACTGATGCACAGGGGCGCGCAGTCCGTGCGCTCGCAGCGAGGGCCGGCACTGCAGAACCTATTCTCAAGCATCACTGCAGCTAAAAGGCCTCCCTGAAAAGACTGGCCCAATTCAAAGACAGCACACACACACCCACACACACACGCGTGCCGAGTTGGGAAACGTATTGAAACAAGAATGCGCACTCGTAACTGCTCAGGGCTTTATCGATGGCCTCATGGCGTCTGCGCGCGATGCCGCGCACGAAACCTGCGGCCACCCGTGTCATCGTGTGGCGTGCCCGCGTGGCCACGACACACTGATGCACAGGGGCGCGCAGTCCGTGCGCTCGCAGCGAGGGCCGGCACTGCAGAACCTATTCTCAAGCATCACTGCATCTGCACGCTTCCTGCAAGACATGACTATTCAAAACAGCACACGCACACACACACGCGCGTGCCGACTTGGGCAACGTATTGGACAGAAACGACCCCTTGCAGCTGCAGCTGCTCAGGGCTCATCGATGGCCTCATGGCGTCTGCGCGCGATGCCGCGCACGAAACCTGCGGCCACCCGTGTCATCGTGTGGCGTGCCCGTGTGGCCCGCCACACCGTGCACAGCGGCGCGCAGTCCGGCGCTCGCAACGGGGCCGCACTTGCAGAACCTATTCTCAGCACACTGGCAGCTAAAAGGCCCTCCCTGACAAAGACTGCCCAAGTCGAGACAGCACAACGCACAAACACGCGCAAGTGCCGACTTGGGCACCGGATAGCAGAAAGAATGCGCCCTCGCAGCTGCTCAGGGCTCATCGATGGCCTCATGGCGTCTGCGCGCGATGCCGCGCTCGAAGCCTGCGGCCACTCGTGTCATCGTGTGGCGTGCCCGCGTGGCCACGCCACACTGATGCACAGGGGCGCGCAGTCCGTGCGCTCGCAGCGAGGGCCGGCACTGCAGAACCTATTCTCAAGCATCACTGCAGCTAAAAAAGGCCTCCCTGCAAAGACTGGCCCAATTCAAAGACAAGGCCCCCCCCCCCCCCAAAAAACACACTACACACACACCACACACGCGTGCGAGTTGGGAAACGTATTGAACAAGAATGCGCACTCGTAACTGCTCAGGGCTTTATCGATGGCCTCATGGCGTCTGCGCGCGATGCCGCGCACGAAACCTGCGGCCACCCGTGTCATCGTGTGGCGTGCCCGTGTGGCCACGCCACACTGATGCACAGGGGCGCGCAGTCCGTGCGCTCGCAGCGAGGGCCGGCACTGCAGAACCTATTCTCAAGCATCACTGCAGCTGCACGCTTCCCTGCAAAGACATGACATATTCAAAGACAGCACACGCACACACACACACGCGCGTACCGACTTGGGCAACGTTTTGGACAGAAACGACCCCTTGCAGCTGCAGCTGCTCAGGGCTCATCGATGGCCTCATGGCGTCTGCGCGCGATGCCGCGCACGAAACCTGCGGCCACCCGTGTCATCGTGTGGCGTGCCCGTGTGGCCACGCCACACCGGTGCACAGCGGCGCGCAGTCCGTGCTCTCGCAACGAGGGCCGGCACTGCAGAACCTATTCTCAAGCATCACTGCAGCTAAAAGGCCTCCCTGAAAAAGACTGGCCCAAGTCGAAGACAGTACACGCACACACACGCGCAAGTGCCGACTTGGGCACCGGATAGCAGAAAGAATGCGCCCTCGCAGCTGCTCAGGGCTCATCGATGGCCTCATGGCGTCTGCGCGCGATGCCGCGCTCGAAACCTGCGGCCACCCGTGTCATCGTGTGGCGTGCCCGCGTGGCCACGCCACACTGATGCACAGGGGCGCGCAGTCCGTGCGCTCGCAGCGAGGGCCGGCACTGCAGAACCTATTCTCAAGCATCACTGCAGCTAAAAAAGGCCTCCCTGCAAAGACTGGCCCGATTCAAAGACAGCACACACACACACACACACCGCGCGTGCCGAGTTGGGAAACGTATTGAAACAAGAATGCGCACTCGTAACTGCTCAGGGCTTTATCGATGGCCTCATGGCGTCTGCGCGCGATGCCGCGCACGAAACCTGCGGCCACCCGTGTCATCGTGCGTCGTGCCCGTGTGGCCACGCCACACCGGTGCACAGGAGAGCGCAGTCCGTGCGCTCGCAGCGAGGGCCGGCACTGCAGAACCTATTCTCAAGCATCACTGCAGCTGCACGCTTCCCTGCAAAGACATGACATATTCAAAGACAGCACACGCACACACACACGCGCGTGCCGACTTGGGCAACGTTTTGGACAGAAACGACCCCTTGCAGCTGCAGCTGCTCAGGGCTCATCGATGGCCTCATGGCGTCTGCGCGCGATGCCGCGCACGAAACCTGCGGCCACCCGTGTCATCGTGTGGCGTGCCCGTGTGGCCACGCCACACCGGTGCACAGGGGCGCGCAGTCCGTGCGCTCGCAACGAGGGCCGGCACTGCAGAACCTATTCTCAAGCATCACTGCAGCTAAAAGGCCTCCCTGAAAAAGACTGGCCCAAGTCGAAGACAGTACACGCACACACACGCGCAAGTGCCGACTTGGGCACCGTATAGCAGAAAGAATGCGCCCTCGCAGCTGCTCAGGGCTCATCGATGGCCTCATGGCGTCTGCGCGCGATGCCGCGCACGAAGCCTGCGGCCACCCGTGTCATCGTGTGGCGTGCCCGCGCGGCCACGCCACACCAATGCACAGCGGCGCGCAGTCCGTGCGCTCGCAGCGAGGGCCGGCACTGCAGAACCTATTCTCTCAAGCATCACTGCAGCTAAAAGGCCTCCCTGCAAAGACATGACATATTCAAAGACAGCACATGCACGCACGCGCGCGTGCCGAGTTGGCCAACGTATTGGAAAAAAAATGGGCACTCTCAACTGCTCAGGGTTTCTCGATGGCCTCATGGCGTCTGCGCGCGATGCCGCGCACGGAACCTGCGGCCAGCCCTGTCATCGTGTGGCGTGCCCGTGTGACCACGCCACACTGGTGCCCAGGGGCGCGCAGTCCGTGCGCTCGCAGCGAGGGCCGGCACTGCAGAACCTATTCTCAAGCATCACTGCAGCTGCAAGCCTCCCTGAAAAAGACTGGCCCAATTCGAAGACAGTACACGCAGTCACACTCGCGTACCGAGTTGGGAAACGAATTGGAGAAAGAATGCACACTCGCAGCTGCTCAGGGCTCATCGATGGCCTCATGGCGTCTGCGCGCGATGCCGCGCACGAAACCTGCGGCCACCCGTGTCATCGTGTGGCGTGCCCGTGTGGCCACGCCGCACCGGTGCACAGCGGCGCGCAGTCCGTGCGCTCGCAGCGAGGGCCGGCACTGCAGAACCTATTTTCAAGCATCACTGCAGCTAAAAGGCCTCCCTGCAAAGACTGGCGCAATTCAAAGACAGCACACGCACACGCACACGCGCGCGTGCCGACTTGGGCACCGTATAGCAGCAAGAATGCGCCCTCGCAGCTGCTCAGGGCTTATCGATGGCCTCATGGCGTCTGCGCGCGATGCCGCGCACGAAGCCTGCGGCCACCCGTGTCATCGTGCGGCGTGCCCGCGTGGCCACGCCACACCGGTGCACAGGGGCGCGCAGTCCGTGCGCTCGCAGCGAGGGCCGGCACTGCAGAACCTATTCTCAAGCATCACTGCAGCTAAAAAAAGCCTCCAGGCAAAAAGACTGGCCCAATGCAAAGACAGCACGCACACACGCGTGCCGAATTGGGCAACGTATTGGAACAATAATGCGCACTCTCAACTGCTCAGGGCTTCTCGATGGCCTCATGGCGTCTGCGCGCGATGCCGCGCACGAAACCTGCGGCCACCCGTGTCATCGTGTGGCGTGCCCGTGTGGCCACGCCACACTGGTGCACAGGGGCGCGCAGTCCGTGCGCTCGCAGCGAGGGCCGGCACTGCAGAACCTATTCTCAAGCATCACTGCAGCTAAAAGGCCTCCCTGAAAAAGACTGGCCCAAGTCGAAGACAGTACACGCACACACACGCGCGTACCGAGTTCGGAAACGTATTGAAGAGAGAATGCACACTCGCAACTGCTCAGGGCTTATCGATGGCCTCATGGCGTCTGCGCGCGATGCCGCGCACGAAACCTGCGGCCACCCGTGTCATCGTGCGGCGTGCCCGCGTGGCCACGCCGCACCGGTGCACAGGGGCGCGCAGTCCGTGCGCTCGCAGCGAGGGCCGGCACTGCAGAACCTATTCTCAAGCATCACTGCAGCTAAAAAAGCCTCCAGGCAAAAAGGCTGGCGCAATTCAAAGACAGCACACGCACACACACGCGCGCGTGCCGACTTGGGCACCGTATAGCAGCAAGAATGCACACTCGCAGCTGCTCAGGGCTCATCGATGGCCTCATGGCGTCTGCGCGCGATGCCGCGCACGAAGCCTGCGGCCACCCGTGTCATCGTGTGGCGTGCCCGCGTGGCCACGCCGCACTGGTGCACAGGGGCGCGCACTCCGTGAGCTCGCAACGAGGGCCGGCACTGCAGAACCTATTCTCAAGCATCACTGCAGCTGCACGCCTCCCTGCAAAGACATGACAGATTCAAAGACAGCACACGCACGCGGGTACCGACTTGGGCAAGGTATTGGAACAGAAACGACCCCTTGCAGCTGCAGCTGCTCAGCGCGCAGTCCGTGCGCTCGCAGCGAGGGCCGGCACTGCAGAACCTCTTTTCAAGCATCACTGCAACTGCAAGCCTCCCTGCAAAGACTTGCCCCATTCAAGGACACCACACACGCGTGCCGAGTTGGGCAACGTATTGGAACAGGAACGCACCCTCGCAGCTGCTCAGGGCTTATCGATGGCCTCATGGCGACTGCGCGCGATGCCGCGCACGAAGCCTGCGGCCATTCGTGTCATCGTGTGGCGTGCCCGCGTGGCCACGTCACCGGTGCACAGGGGCGCGCAGTCCGTGCGCTCGCAGAGAGGGCCAGCACTGCAGAACCTATTCTCAAGTATCACTGCAGCTGCAAGCCTCCCTGAAAAAGACTGGCCAATTCAACGACAGCGCACGCACGCGTGTGCCGAGTTGGGCAACGTATTGGAACAATCATGCACACTCGCAGCTGCTCAGGGCTTACAACCGCAAAACACTAATCTAGCCTGGCCCAGGCACTGCCGACCCTGTGCCAAAGCTGACCCCGATGTTTACGTGACAAACTGCTCGGCGACACCAGTGTGTCATGCGCGCGCTGTAGCAAATGATGCACCAGAATGAGGCGGCACAGCAACATGCAATGCAAAAATGACAACTGTATCATGAATCCATCTCTTCGTCTCCAATGAAGAATCAGGCCGGCGCTGAAGCGCGAGCAAATTTCGCAGACATGGATGTGGCCAGCGCTGAGGCGAGAGCAACATTCTCAATCATGGATGTGGTCAGCGCTGTGGCGAGAGTAACTTTCGCAATCGTGAGTGTGGCCGGCGCTGAAGCGAGAGTGACGTTCCCAATCGTGGATGGTGCCGGCGCCGAGGCGAGAGCAACATTCGCAATCATGGATGTGGCCGGCGCTAAGGCGAGAGCAACTTTCGCAATCGTGGGTGTGGCCAGCGTTGAGACGAGAATAATTTTCGAAATCGTTGATGTGTCTGGCGTTGGGGTGAGAGCAACACTCGCAATCATGGATGTGTCCAGCTTTGGGGCGAGAGCAACGTTCGCAATCATGGATGTGGCCAGCGCTGCGGCGACAGCAGCCGTCGTAGTCGTGGATGTGGCTGTCGCTGAGGCGAGAATGACGTTAGCAGTAATGGATATGGCCAGCACTGAGGCGAGGGCAGCGTTCGCAATCATTGCTGTGGCCTGCGCTGATGCGAAATCAAAATTCGCAAACATGAACGTGGCCTGAGCTGTAGCGAGAGCAACATTCGCAATCATGAGCTCGATAGAACGGATGTTGCCACTGGTGAGGCGAAAGCAACAGTCGCACTCGTTGGGGAGACGTCCCACTGCACACGCGCACTGGCTCTGACTAGCGCAACCAATGGCACAACTGAGAAGAGCAGTGCCAAAAGCAGCAGCACCATGCACAGCATCAGAAATAGTAATGCAAGCCACACAAGCGACACCTGCATTACCCCCTCGACTGGCACGACAGCAAACAGCACCATCATCACGCGCACCAACACCAGCGACACTAGCAGCACCCATATGACGACCACGACAGGGAGCAGCAACACCACGAGACGCAGCACAAACTTCCCCAGCAGCAACCTTGTGACCACAACGACAGCAAACAGCAACGCCAAGCGTAGCAGCACCAGCGTCACCAGCAGCATTACTGTGACGAGCACGACGGGGAGCAACAGCGCCACGCGAAACAACACAAACGCAACCAGCAGTGCCGGTGTGACCAACAAGACGGGAAGCAGCAGCACCACACGCACCAACGCACGCGCAAGGAGCAGCACCGCCGTGACGAGCACGACAGGATCCAGCAGCAAGACCTGCGCCAACACAAGCACCACCAACACCACCACTGTAATCAGCACAGCGGAAAGCAGCAACACCACGCGCAGCAGCACCAGCGCCACCAGCAGTTCCACTAGAACGAGCACGACGGGAACCAGCAGCGCCAGGCGATTCGAGCTGGACTGCGCGAGCGCCTCCACCCCCCAGCAGGCCAGACCGGCGGGGGGGGAAAGCGTTCCCATTCTCCAGCGCAAAGCGTCACGGCCCAGATCGTTCAATTTTGCGCTGGGCGCTGGGGCGCCCCAGAGCAGAACTGCGCAGTCCGTCCGAGCGAAGTTTTAGCTAGGAGCTAGCGCGAACCCCACCCCGGGAGCAACTGCTGCTCGGCCCAAGCCCGAACGGCGGTCGCCCCCAAAGAGGGGGGGTTGCGCAAACCTGGGCCGATAATAGCATCGCTACACAGGAACGCCTGGGCGAGAGCGAGTACGGGGTAGTGACGCGTCGTGGGCCCACCGTCAGCGCCCCGTCCCAGCCCGGACAGCAGCTCCAGCGCCTGGCACCGGCGCCCTGTCCGGCCAGCAGCAACACCACGCGAAGCAGCACCAGCGCCACCAGCAGTTCCACTAGAACGAGCACGACGGGAGCCAGCAGCGCCCAACGTTTCGCGCTGGACTGCGCGAGCACCCCCACCCCCCCGCCGGCGAGGTCAGCGGGGGGTAACCGCTCCCGTGCTCCAGCGCAAAGCGTCACGGCCCAGATCGTTCGATTTTGCCGCCGCGCCCTGGCGGGGGCGGAGAAGCGCACGACGACCCACAACGCGTCAGTCGCGCAGCAGCAACACGAGCGAAACGAGCAGTGACACTGTGACCAGCCCGACAGGAAGCAGCATCACCAGAAGCAGCAGCACAAGCGCCACCAGCACAACTGTGAGTAGCAAGGCAACGGCAGCAGCACCAGCGCCACCTGCAGCACCACTCCGCCAATGCCTGTCGGAAGCAGCAACGCCACGCGCAGTAGCATCAACGCCGCCGGCAGCAGGTTCGCGAGCACCACAAGCGCCACCAGTAGCACCTCTGTTACCAACACGGCAGCAATCAGCAGCACCACACGCAGCAGCACCAGCTCCACCAGCAGTACCACTGTGACGAGCACCGCGGGAAACCGCCACACGACACGCAGAAGCACCAGAGCAACCAGCAGCACCACCTTGCCCAGCACAGTGGGAAGCAGTAGCACGACGCGCACCAGCTCAAGCGCAACCAGAACTACCGCGACGAGCACTGCAGCATCATCGGCGCCGCCACCAGCAGTAGTGCGAGCAACAGAGGCAAAAGCGACGCCAATAGAAGCTCTGCGGTCGGCACGGCACGCAGAGCAGTACTAGCGACACGAGCAGCTCCAGTATGACGACCGCGACGAGGAGCAGCAACACCACACGAAGCAGCACCAACGCCGCCAGCACAACCACTGTAACGAGCGCGACAGCGAGCAGCGGCGCCAGGCGCAGCAGCACGAGCGCCACCAGCGGCACCTCTACGACGAACACGACAGGAAGCAGCAGCGCCACGCGAGGCAGCACGAGCAACCCCAGCAGTTCCACAAGAACGAGAACGACGGGAACCAGCAGCACCAAGCGATTCGCGCTGGACTGCGCGAGAACCCCCACCCCCCCCGCCGGCCAGGCCGGCGGGGGGGAAGCGCTCCCGTGCTCCAGTACAAAGCGTCACGGCCCGGATCGTTCGATTTCGCGCTGGACACTGACACTGGGGGACACCCAGAGCAAAGACGCACAGTCCGTCCGTGCGAAGCTTGGCTGGGAGGTGCGAACCCCGCCCTGGGATAAACTGGTGCTCTGCCCAAGCCCGACTGGCGGTCCTTCCACTTGGAAGGGTTGCGCCAGCCCGGGCATATAGCAGCAGCGCTACACGGGACCGCCACGGCGAGCGCGAGAACGAGGCAGTGGCTCGTCGTGGGCCCGCCGTCATCGCCCGCCGCCTGCTGCCGCCCGTCCCAGCCAACAGATCCAGCGCCCAGCACCAGCGGCCGCCGGCGCCCCGCCCGACCAACTACGGCGCCGAACCTGGCCAGCAACGGCCCCTGCACAGCGCCCTCCCACCAAAGTCGGCCAGGGCGTCCGGCGACTGCCGCGCTGCCGGCACCGCCATTGTCCGCTGCGGCGGCTGCGGGCCGCCACGCATCGGGCGTCCAGCAGGAGAAGTGCGAGCGCAAAGAACAATTCCACTGTGATCAGCACGACAGCAAACGTCAGCACCAGCGCCACGACAAAAACTAGAACCACTACGCGCAGCAGCACCAGCGCCACCAGCAGCACCAGTGCGACCAGCTCGACAGGAACCAGCACCACCACCACCAGCAGCGCGAGCGCCACCAGCAGCACTGGAATAATGCGACCAAAACTCGTGCCACCGGTAGCACCTCTGTGACCATAACGACAGCAAGCGGCATCACCATGCGCAACAACACCAGAGCCACAATATGTACCCTTGTGACGAACACGACGGGAAGCAGCAGCGCCACGCGCAGCACCACCAACGCAACTAGCACCACCAGCGCGACCAACACGACAGGAAGCAGCAGCACCACGCGCCCCAGCACGAGCGCAACCAGCAGCACCAGTGTGACCAGTACAATGTTAACAAGCAGTACAAGCGTAACAAGCACTACCACTGTGACCAGCACGACGGGAACAAGCTACACCAAGCGCAGCAGCAGGAACGCCACAAGTAGTACCAGTGTGACCAGCAGGACGGAAAGCAGCAACACCACGCGCAGCACTGTGAACGCCACCAGCAGCACTATTGTGACCAGCATGGCGGGAAACAGCAACACTACGTGCACCAGCACATGGGCAACGAGCAGTACCAGTGTGACGAGCATCACCAGAGGCATCAGCCTTCGGCGAAGCAGCAGCACAAGCGCCTTCAGCAGCACCAGTGTGACCAGCACGAAGGGAAGATGCAGCACAACGAGTAGCACTACCAGCGCCATCAGCAGCACCACTGCGACCAGCCCGACGGGAAACAAGTGCACTATGCGCACCAGCACAACTGCAACGAGGAATACCACTGTGAGGAGCATCGCTGGAAGCAACACCACTGCGACCAGCACGACGGATATCAGCAGCACAATGCGTAGCACTACTAGCGGCACCAGCAGCACCAATGTGACAAGCACTACGATAGCCAGTAGCGAAATAAACCAAGCGGCACCTAGGCATCAAACTGGCCGCGGATGGGGCCGCGATCAGGAAGCTTGCGCAGCCCACAAGCTGATTAGGCTGCGTCTTCCCCTGCGGCGCGAATAGCGCTCGCAATCAAGATGTGGCGGGCGGCGCAGCGATGGTACAATCTATGAACAGGGCGAGAAGGGCATTCGCAATGACAGGTGCGGCCGGCGCCGAAGCGGCAGAGGTGACAACAACATTCGCAATCATGTTTGCGGCTGGCGCCAGGCGAGAGCAGCACTCCGAATCGAGAGCACAGTCCGCGTTGAGGCGAGTACAACAATCCACCGACCCTGTCGGCGTGTGGAAAAGGCTGTTCCGCTTAACTCGTCGTCGTCGTCGTCCTGGTCGTGGTCGTGGTCGTGATCGTGATCGTGGTCGTGGTCGTGGTCGTCATCGTCGTCGTCGTCGTCGTCATCGTCGTCGTCGTCGTCGCCTTCGCCGCTCTCCTCTTCTTCCCCTAGGCCCGTTATAAATGAGTCGAAGAGGAGCCACTTCCCTTTGATCCCTTCCTCGCTGGGGGGGGGTCCCCGGTGGGGTCCGAGGGTCCCTGGGGGGGTCTCGGGGGGGGGAGCACCCAAATATAACTCCCCCCCGGGGGGGGGGGGCGCCACCCAGATACCCTGGGCGGTTCGGGGGCCCAGAAAAGCCCCAAGAACGCAAAAGTGCCCCAAGATGCCCCCAAGACGGTTCTCGAGGGCACCGAATCGCCGAAATATCGGTCCAAGTCGCCAAAGTAGCCTCCAGACGGCCCAAAACGTTTCCAAAACGCCCCAAGAGGCCTCCAAGAGGACTTCCAAGAGGGCCCCAAAGGAGCAAAACACATCGAGCTCCCTTCGATTTTTGAAAGATTTCGGCACTCCCGCCTTGTCAGTTTCTTGACGCTGCAAGGCGCCCCCAAAACCGCCCCAAGATGGCCCAAGAGGCCTCCAAGAGGCGTCTAAGACAGTCGAAGAGGCCCCCAAGACGGCTCCAAGAGGGAGCCCAGACGAGGAACCCGAACGGTCATTTCGAGCCCTCGGCCTGAGAAGCTCGGGGAGGCCCCCAGAGGCCCCTAAGCAGCCCCCAAAGAGGCCCCAAGAGGTCCCCAAGAGACCCGCAGGAAGCTCCAAGAGGCCCACACGAGGCTCCCAAGCGGCCCCCAAGAGCCTCCCAAGAGGCCCCCAAACTACCCCCCAAGAGACACCCGAGAGCGCTCGTCGTCGTCGTCGTCGCCATCTAGGGTCGGCGGCACTGGCCGTAAGGCCTTCGCAATCGCAATCATGTGCGCGACCGACGCCTTTGACCTAGGCGAAACCAGCATTCCGAGTCGAGAAGGCGACCCGCGTTGAGGCGAGAACAACTGTCGCAAGCTGCGCCCAAGCGAAATCAACATCTTCAATCAGATGTGGCCGGTGTCACAGCGAGAACGACATGCTCAATGAGAGATGTGACCAGCGCCTGTTAAGCGACAGCGAAATGTTTCATCAGACATGTGACCGGTCCGGCGCCACATCGAGAACGACATGCTCAATGAAAGATGTGGCTGGCGCCTAGGCAACAGCAGCATGGTTCATCAGACACGTGACGGCCTGGCGCCACATCAAGAACGACATGCTCAATGAAGGATGTCCCCGGCGCCGAGGCAACAATAACATGTTTAATCAGACATGTGGCCTCCGCTTGGGCGAGAACGACAGCGCCTAGGCGACAGCCACACTTTCAATCCGAGATCTGGCCAGCGCGAATGCGAGAACGGCATGCTCAATGAAGGATGTCGCCGGCGCCTAGGCGAACAACACTCCCAATCCCTTTCTCAGTGTAGGACGTCGCTGGCGCCAAAATGACAGTATCATTTTCAATCAAAGATGTGGCCCACGCACAGGTGATAACAACAAGAATGAAGGATGTCGCCGACGCCGAGGCGACAACGACATTTTCAGTCAAAAACGTGGCCCACGCGCAACCCAGAGCATCATTCCGAGACGAGCGCGTCGCCAAAATGCAAGTGTCACGCCCATTCCGCGCGGGCCGGGCTCGGTGTCACTGAGGTCTGGGTTACGTTAGGTGGGTAGTCCACGTTGACGGGGGTTGTATCGATGGCCTCATGGCGTCTGCGCGCGATGCCGCGCACGAAATCTGCGGCCACTCCTGCTCCTGTCATCGCGTGGCGTGGCCGCGTGGCCACGCCACACCGGTGCACAGGAGCGCGCAATCCGTGCGCTCGCAACGAGGGCCGGCATTGCAGAACCTATTCTCAAGCATCACTGCAGCTACAAGCCTACCTACACAGTTTTGTCCAATACAACGACAGCACACACATGCGCGTGCCAAGTTGGGCAACGTAGTGAAACAAGAACACGCACACTCGCAGCTGCTCAGGGCTCATCGATGGCCTCATGGCGTCTGCTTTCGATGCCGCGCACGGAACCTGCGGCCAGCCCTGTCATCGTGTGGCGTGCCCGCGTGGCCACGCCACACTGGTGCACAGGAGAGCGCAGTCCGTGCGCTCGCAGCGAGGGCCGGCACTGCAGAACCTATTCTCAAGCATCACTGCAGCAGCAAGCCTCTGTGCAAAGTCTTGCCCAATTCAAAGACAGCACACACACACACGCGCGCGTGTCGAGTTGGGCAACGCATTGGAGCAAAAATACACACTCGCAGCTACAAACGTCACTGCAGGTGGAAGCCTCCGTACAGGAGAAGAACATGGTGATAGTGGAACACCCGAAGCCTGGAGCAGAATCACAAAAAGAATCACCATCCCGAAGGAAGTCGAACTTCACGAACGCGATACCGCGCACGAGACCTGCGGTCACCCGTGCCACCACGTGGCGTGCCCGCGTGGCCAAGCCACACCGATGCACAAGTCATCACAGCCTCCCTAGAAAGACTTGCCGAAACGAGGGGCAGCATTCCAACACATACACAAATGCCAAGTTGGTAACCGTACTGGAACAATACATATATAGAGGTGTATATATATGTATGTGTGTATATATATATATATATATATATGTACTCGCAACTGCTCAGGCCTGATCGACGGCCTCATGGCGTCTGCGCGGAACGCCGCACACCAAACCTACGGCCAACCGTGTCATCGTGTGGCGTGCCCGCGTGGCCACGCCGCACTGGTGCACAGGGGCGCGCGGTCCGTGCGCTCGCGAGGGCCGGCACTGCAGAGGCTTTCATTCTCAAGCACCACTGCAGCGGCAAGCCTCCCGACACAGACTTGCCAAAACAAAGAACACCACACGCATGTTTGCCTCCAGCGGCCGAGTGACGTCGAGACACAAGGCGGAGCACCCTCAGCGTCAATTCCACCTGGCGTGGCAGGACGGGGGGACTGCGCAGGGCGAGTCGCAGGCAAGATACGATGCTACGATGTCAAACTCAACGAGGCATAGCGGGTTGGTGGCTGCTCCAAACGAATACGAAAACACTTAAGTTGGTGGGAGTAAAGGCGAAGCCGGCGCAGTGCAGGTCGTGCAGGAGAGCGTAGCTAACGACTGGGAGAGCATGGAACGCCGAGCAATCCACCAGTCCGGTCGGTGCCAGCGCCACTGTCCCAGCGCCAGCGGCGCGAAGAAGGAAGCAGAAAGAGGAGGAGGAGGAGGAGGAGGAGGCGAGGACGAGGACGAAGAGAGGGGCAGCGAGTGGTTCTCGCCGAATGGCCTGGGACCTCCAGGCCTCGTCAGACCACGCACCCTCCGGCGCGCCTGCACCAAAGCAGAAACGTATAGGTCCCGAGGAGGAGGGACGAAGAATGTGAGGAAGGAGGCGGCGACCGGTCGCCCTTGCCGAGTGACCTGGGACAGTCAGGCCTCGCCTGACCACGGCGACCCCCTGGCGCGCCTGGACAAACCCAAAAAACGCGTTCAGATCCCGAATGGGGAGGGATACCGAAGACGAACAGAAAGGCGGCGAGCGGATATCCTCGCCGAGTGACCTGGCACCGTCAGTCCTCGTCAGACCACACACCCTCCAGCACGCCTAAACCAAATGACACTTTGAAAACCCCAGGAGGAAGGCCGAGGACGAGGAGAGGGGAACGGTGAGCGGTCGTCCTCATGCAGGGGCTTAGGACCGCCAGGCCTCGTTAGACCAGGCAGCCCCCTGGCGCCTGGACCAGCAAAAACGCGTTCAGATCCTAAGGGGGGAGGGAGAAAAAACAGAGGGGCTGTAAGCGGTCGTCCTCGCCGAATGGCCTGGGACCGTCTGGCCTCGTCAGGACAAACTTACACACGCAGATTGGGAGGAGGGAGGACGAGGACGAAGAGAGGGGCGGCGAGCGGGTGTCTTCGCCGACTGGCCTGAAACACGACATACACGCAAACAAACTTGGACGACGAAATGGAACCAGAAGACAATCGCAACTAATCAAGGCCAATTGACGGCCTCATGGCGTCTGCGAGCGATGCCGCACACAGATCCCACGGCCACCAGTGTCATCGTGTGGCGTGCCCGGGTGGCCACACCACACTGGTGCACAGGGGTGCGCACAGTCCGTGCCCTCGCAGCGAGGGCTGGCACTGCAGAACTTATTTTCAAGCATCGCTGCAGCTGCACGCATCCGTACAACATACTGCCGAAACTGAAACCAACACCCACGCACATGGCGAATCAGACAACACAACGATTGGATCAATAAACAAATTCAGGCTGCTCTTGGTTTAGCGATGGGCCAATGGCGTTTGCTCCGCGCGTGCGAAGCCGCAAAAGAAACTTGCGGCCACCAGCGTCATCGCGTGGCGTGCCCGCGTGGCCACGCCACACCGGTGCACAGGGGCGCGCCAATCTGTACAAACGCAGCGAGATCTGGCACTGCAGAACCCATTCTCCAGCACTCATGCGGTTACACGCCTCCGTGAAAAGGCTGGCCAAAAACAGAGGGCATCAACCACACACACGCACGCGCACGCACGCAATTTTTCAGTCGGCGGCGCAGAGGATCCCCAGGACGGCAGATGGAAGTGCCCATTGCACACATACACAGACACACGCACACCTTCGGCTACAGAAGCGGCCTCACGCGCAGCGGCGAGGCGGGCTCCTCCTCATCCTCAGCACCCTGCTACTCCTTCCCCTCCGCCCCCACCCCCCCTCCACCTCATCATGATCCTCTTCCTCCTCCTCCTCCCCCTCCTCCCCCTCCTCCTCCTTCTCCTCCTCCTCCTCCTCCTCCTCCTCCTCCTCTTCCTCCTCTTCCTCCTCCTCCTCCTCCTCCTTCTCCTCCTCCTCCTCATCCTACTCCGTTGCCTCCACTCCCACTCCTCCTCATCATCCTCACCGCTCGCCGCCGTCGCCGGTCATGACCGCCATCGCGCGCTTCCGGCAGCAACGGAAGCGTCCCAGATCGGCAGCACTGGCCGGAGGCCACTACAATAGCAATATTAAGCGTGGGGTCGCGGCCGGGCACACACACACACAATTTACTGAAGCGGCCTCGCGCGCAGCGAGGAGAAAGACAGTCGGTCGGTGAGCGGACCTAACAAAATCGCGCGCGGCCGACCCCTCCAAAGACGGGGCAGGGATCCACGGGGATCGGCTATGCCATGCGCACGCCCGGGCACGGGCAACGAGGGGGGCGGAACAGACGGCAGTGAACGTAATTAGTAGACGAGCGCGTTCCACTATTCGCAAAGTAACTACTCGCAAATGGCCTGGATCCCCCGCGGGGGATCTACGATAAAATACATCAAAGCAGAAATGTGTCTTTCGGACGTTTGCGAGTAGGCACTTTGCGAATAGTGGAACGCGCTCGGTGAATTAGGGTGAAGTGAAGGCGCAGTGCAGCCGACCCAGCAAGGGCGAGAGAACAAGTGACGAGGACAGGGTGACGGGCACAGGCAAACACATCGATGCGACAGGCGCACACTGGGGAAGCCAACACACGGATACAGACACATGCCGGGTTGGACGACGGATTGGAACACAGAACAAACTCGCAGATGCTCAAGGCTTATGCGTGACCTCATGGCGTCTTCGCGCGATGCCGCGCACGAGACATGCGGCCATCCGTGTCATCGTGTGGCGTTCCCGAGTGGCCACGCCACACCGGTGCACAGGGGCGCGCAGTCCGTGCGCTCGCAGCGAGGGCGGGCACTGCAGACCCTATTCTCAAGCATCGCTGCAGCTGCACCCCTCCCTACAAGGACTGGCCTGAACGAAGGACCGAACACACACACACACATGCATGCTCAACGCATTGGAACGATAAACAAACTCGCCGATGCTGAAGGCTTATTGATGGTCTCACAGCGTCTGCGCACGATTCCGCACACAAGACCTGCGGCCACCCGTGTCATCGTGTGGCGTGCCCGAGTGGCCACGCCACAACTGCCCGAGTGGCCACGCCTCTGTCAGAGGCGCGCAGTCCAGGCGCTCGCAGCGAGGGCGGGGACTGCAGAACTTCCTCTCAAGAAGCACTGCACTTGCACGCCTCCCTGCAAAGACTGGCCCAAATAAATAAATGCACGCGCACACATGCCGCCAAGTTGGAGAACAAACTGAAACAAGAACATCGCAGACGCTCAAAGCGTATCGGTGGCCTCATGGCCTCTGCACGCGAAACCGCACATGAATCCTGCGGCTATCCGTGTCATCGTGTGACGTGCCCGCGTGGCCACGACACAGGCGCACAGGGGCGCGCAGTCCGTGCGCTCGCAGCGAGGGCGGGCACAACATAACCTATTTTCAAACATATCTGCAGCTGAACTGAAGGCCAAGACGGAAAGAAGAACAGCACACGCACACATGCCAAGTCGGACAAATCATTTGAATTAAGAAGCAAACTCGCAGCTGCAGGATTATCGATGGTCTCATGGCGTCCGCGGGCGATGCCGCGCACAAGACCTGCGCGCCAAACTGGACAGTGCACTGGAACAAGGACCGACCTCGCAACTGCAGGCTCATCGATGGCCTCATGACAAGTGCCGCGATGCCGCACACAAGATGAGTGGCCACCCTTGCCAAGGTGGGGCCTAGGGCGGGCACTGCAGAACCTATTCTCAAAAACATTACTGCAGCTGCACGCCTCCCTACAAAGTCTGGTCGAAGCGAAAAACAGCACGAGCAAACTTGCCAAATTGGACAACGCATCGGAACAAAAAAACAAACTCGCAGGTGCTCAAGGCTTACCGATGGCCTCACAACGTCTGCGCGCGATGCCGCACTCGAGACCTGCAGCCACCCGTGTCATCGTGTGGCATGCCCGCGTGGCCACGCCACACGGATGCACATGGGTGCTCAGTCAGTGCGCTCGCAGCGAGGGCGGCAACTGCAGAACCTATGAATCACTGGTCACTGCAGCTGCACGCCTCCACACATGCACACACACATGCGCGCCAAATTGGACGACGCATTGGAAAAAGAAACGGCCCCGCAGATACAAACTTATCGATGGCCTCATGGCGTCTGCGCGCGATGCCGCGCACAAGACCTGCGGCCACACATGTTATCGTGTGGCGTGCCCAACACGGCCAAGCCACACAATTGCACACGTGCACACACATGCGCGCCAAGTTGGACCGCGCACTGGAACAAGAAACGGCCTCGCAGCTGCAAACTTATCGATGGCCTCATGGCGTCTGCGAGCGATGCCGCACACAAGACCTGCGGCCACCCATGTCATCGCGTGGCGTACCCAACCTGGCCAAGCCACACTGGTGCGCAGGGGCGCTTAGTCAATGCGCTCGCAGCGAGGGCCGGCACTGCAGAGCCCATGAATCACTGATCACTGCAGCTGCACGACTCTCTACAAAGACGTTCCGAAACGAAGAACAGCACACACGTGCACACACATGCGCGCCAAGTTGGACCGCGCACTGGAACAAGAAACGGCCTCGCAGCTGCAAACTTATCGATGGCCTCATGGCGTCTGCGAGCGATGCCGCACACAAGACCTGCAGCCCCCCATGTCATCGTGGGGCGTACCCAACATGGTCAAGCCACACTGGTACGTCAGTGCGCTCGCAGCGAGGGCGGGCACTGCAGAACCCATGAATCACTGATCACTGCAGCTGCAACCCTCCCTACAAAGACTTGCCGAAACGAAGGACAGCACACACGTATACACACATGCACGTGCGCGCCATATTGGACAGCGCACTGGAGCAAGAAACGGCCTCGAAGCTGAAAACTTATCGATGGCCTCATGGCGTCTGCGAGCGATGCCGCACACAAGACCTGCGGCCACCCATGTCATCGTGTGGCGTACCCAACATGGCCAAGCCACACCGGTGCACAGGGGCGCTCAATCAATGCGCTCGCAGCGAGGGCGAGAACTGTGGAACCTATGAATCACTGATCACTGCAGCTGCACGCCTCCCTACAAAGACTTGCCGAAACCAAGGACAGCACACACGTACACACACATACACGTGCGCGCCAAAGTGGACAGCGCACTGGAACAAGAAACGGCCTCGCAGCTGCAAACTTATCGATGGCCTCATGGCGTCTGCGAGCGATGCCGCACACAAGACCTGCAGCCCCCCATGTCATCGTGTGGCGTACCCAACATGGCCAAGCCACACCGGTGCACAGGGGCGCTCAGTCAGTGCGCTCGCAGCGAGGGCGGGCACTGCAGAACCTATGAATCACTGATCACTGCAGCTGCACGCCTCCCTACAAAGACTTGCCGAAACGAAGAATTACACACACATGCGCAAACATCAAGAGTTGGACAACGTATCGGAACAAGAAACCAAAGCCGCACCGTAAGCCGTCGTAGGCCCGGACCGCGCGACGCGAAGCGCGAACAGCCTCGCACAACATCTCGCCATCGCCTGGTTCGCGAACCGCAGAACACGAGCACGTTCACCCCTGGAGCAGTGACCGACCGTCCCGGCATTCCTAGAGAGGCCTAGCAAGACATGTTCTTAGCACCAAAACGTGTTCCAACAACAAAAGCATTAGAACGTAAGCCCGATGTACAAACACAAGACAGTCTCAGCCTGTAAATGTTCTAACTGGCGGTGGGCAAACCTCCCTTTCGTAAACCTCCCCGTAATGAAAACGGCCTGGGGCCGAAACCGACAGACGGGGACCCGCAACAACGACGGCCGCGACGACCATAACGTGTCAGGGCAGGTCTACCATAGGGAAACCCAAAGGTACCGATACCCCGACTCCCCGGACCTCTCCAGGGGTGCGTTCTGACCAGAATTTCGAGGCGAATCCAGCGGTGGCGACGAGGTCCTCCCAGGAGGCCCAAAAGGGGAAAACGAGGGAAGGGTAGAAGTATGGGTGCCCTTCCTCCTCCTCTGATATCAACCTCCGGTCTACGAACACGCCGCGCAAACCACAAAAGCTGCTTGAGCCTGGCGCCCTCGTGGGCACACTGCTCCCTCCGCGCTCCCCGGGCGGCTCCGGTGCCGCGCGTGGCCCCGGCTCCCCGTGCGCCGCCCTGCGTCGGCCCTCCGCCAGGAGCTGAACGCAGCGAAGCGCGGGTGGCCCTCCTCCTCCTCCTCCTCCTCCTCCTGCTCCTCCTCCTCCTCCTCCTCCTCCTCCTCCTCCTCCTCCTCCTCCTGCTCGTCCTGGCGGGGAGGAGGGGGAGAGGGAGGTGTGGGGGGGGACGAGGAGGGAAGTAAAAGGAGTCGAGGAGGGGTCCCCTGCATGTGAGACCTCGAGGGCCACGCTGACGGCGATGTCGCTTGACGGTGCTGTTCGGCACCAGATTGTATGACATCGCGAAGCGCGCTTGCCTGCATTTCCAATGCGCAAAAGTATCGAACGGAAACGACACCGCGAATTGTAGGAACGCGCGAGCCTCGCGTTCCCACAATACCGAAACCTACATCGCCGTTACCTACATCGCCGTTAGCGTGTCTGCGGACCCTGCCCCCACAAGTCCGATTTCTGAAACGCTGGCTGGGGCTCCGAATGCGAAGGGTTCCGGTAGCCAAGCGAACCCCTTGATATGGCATACCTGCTCCCTCAATTCTGACGTCCGCCACGGGGGGGGAGGAGGGCCTGCGAGCGCCACAGCCTGCCTGTGAACATCAACGCACGACTGTCAGCACCACAGCGTGCCTGTGAGCACCGCGCCACGCCTGTTGGAGAACCTGGAGAACAAGCTCCGTACCGCGTACGCTCGGTACCATTACGGTTAGGTCGGGCATGTCCCCCTACAGTCGGATTTTGGAAGAAAAACTAAACATTGTCAACAAATACTCAAACATAGAAAAATCGTCCCCAGAGTATTGTTGTTTGCCTGTTTTTGAATATTCCTCCTGTAGAAGGACATGCCCGACTTAACGTTATGGGGGGGGCGACCCCCCCGTGGCGGACGTTACGGGTTCAGCGAACAAAAAAAGTAACTCGTCGATTGGACCAGAAGGGGTAGGATTCGCTGATGGGCAAGCGGCAATCTCTCTCAAATGGGCAACGTCCGTGCCGACGCCGACAGCGAGTCCTGCGCAGATGGACAGGAACTGCTGTTGGTCTTGGTCACATTTTTCCATACCCATTTCGATCGTATCCAGCAGCTGGAGCCTATTTTTGCACGATTCGCGATAACGCCCGTGACCAGCCCCGCCACCCCCTCCCCGCCTGGTCACGTCGCGATTCGCGCCAGCGCCGTCTGGGAAAGAGCCACCCATGCGCATTCCCAGACGGCGCCGACGCGAATCGGGACGTGACCGGCCCCCTCCCCCCCCTCCCCTGGTCACGCTCGTTCCCGCCGGGGGACTTTGGGGAAACCGAAAGGTACCGACTCCCCCTCTCCCAGGGTGCGTCCTGACCGGGATTTCGAAGCGAATCCAGCAGTGGCGACGAGGGCCTCCGAGGAGGAGGAGGTACAAAAAGGGATAAATGGGCAGAGGGTGGCGGTATGAATACCTTTCTGAGATTTGGTTCGTACCGATTCCCATCGCACCTTATGTTGATCCCATCGTACTTAAGGCCCACATCCCAGAAATTCGCCGGCCCAACGGGCCAGAGGCGTGCTAAGATCTCCGGTATCCGGTTAACAATAACTCTATACTTCGCGCGCGCGGAGCGGCCCCTGGGGGTCCCCAGCCGGAAAGTACCCCGGCAAGGTCCGGGGACACTCCCGGCAAACTCGGGTCAGAGATGGTCTTCCTCCTGGGTGCGGCCTTCCACGCTCCCCGGAGCGCGCCAAGAGGGCCCCAACAGGCTTCCAAGACGGTCCAAGAGTGTTCCGAATCACCGAACGATCGGCCCAAGACGCCCAACACGGCCTCAAGACGGCCCAAGAAGCTTCCAAGACGTCCCAAGAGAGCCCCGGCCCTTTCCAAGAGAGCCCCAAGAGGCCAAAATCATTGATTTCCATTTGGTTTGTCAAGGTGTTTGGCTTCCTCGCCTTTTCGCGTTTCCAACGCTCCAAGACGGCCCAGGAAACCTCCAAGACCACCCCAAGACGGCCTAAGAGGCCTCCAAAGGGGGCCCCAAGACCGCCCAAGAGGGCCCCACGACAGCCCAAGAGGTGCCCAAGACGGTCCGAAAGGACCCCAAGAGGGCCCCAAGAGGGGCCCAACATGGAGACCACGAACCGAGAATCCGAGCCTTCCGCTCCAAGAGGCCTCCTGGAGGCTCCACGAGGCCCCCAAGAGGCCCCAAAAGGCAACAAGGGGCCCGAAAGAGACACCAAGAGGCTCGACAACGACTCCCGAGAGTCTCCAAGAAGCCCCCGAGAGGCATCCAACGAGATCCCAGAGCGCCCAAACCATTGATTTCCACTGAGTTTTTCAAGGTTTTTGGCTTCCTCGTCTTTTCGCCTTTCCGACGCTCCAAGACGGCACAAGAAGCTTCCAAAACCACCCCTAGACGGCCCAAGAGGCCTCCAAGAGAGGCCCACGACCGTCCAAGAGAGCCCCACGACAGCCCAAGAGGTGCCAAGACGGTCCAAAAGGACCCCAAGAGGGCCCCAAGAGGGGCCCAACATGGAGACCACGAACCGAGAATCCGAGCCTTCCGCTCCAAGAGGCCTCCTGGAGGCTCCAAGAGGCCCCCAAGAGGCCCCAAAAGGCAACAAGGGGCCCGAAAGAGACCCCAAGAGGCTCGACCACGACTCCCGAGAGTCTCCAAGAAGCCCTCGAGAGGCATCCAACGAGATCCCAATGAACGTCCACGAAGCCTCAGAGCGCCAAAACCATTGATTTCCATTGGGTTTTTCAAGGTTTTTGGCTTCCTCGTCGTTTCGCCTTTCCGACGCTCCAAGACGGCCCAAGAAGCTTCCAAAACCACCCCAAGACGGCCCAAGAGGCCTCCAAGAGAGCCCCAAGACCGCCCAAGAGGGCCCCACGACAACCCAAGAGTCGCCCAAGACGGTCCAAAACGACCCCAAGAGAGCCCCAAGAGAGGCCCAAGATGGTCACCACGAACCGATAATCCGAGCCTTCCGCCCAAAGATGCCTCCTGGACGCCCCAAGAGGCTCCTAAGAGGCCCCAACAAGCGACAAGGGGACCGAAGAATGCAAAAAGGAAATTGCAGAATGTTGTCTTGTTCCCTACGATCGTATTCACGAGCCGCCACCTTCCGAAACAGAAGGTTCAGGCGGGCAAAGAATGGCTCCCGCCTGCGAAATCACCCAAAGCCAACCATCCATAAACAAAAAAACAACCCAACAGCACCCCATTGACAACGATCACACGGGCACTCGACAGCCGTGCACCAATACGGGCCGGCGAAATGAGCGAAGCGATTAAATAATTTCGTTTTACGTGCCGAACGAGTGTCGCCTCTCAGGGCCCGACACGTGAAAACCCTCAAGTTTCGGTACGTTCTTGGTGCTCGATTTTGTTCCTGGTGACAATGCTAAAATAGGTTGGAACATCACGAATCGCACCGAACACCTGTTTGGACGCCCGAGATGGGTACGGAAAAAATGGGTACAATGCCCAACAACAACTGTTGTCCCAAAGCAACAGCGACCGCTGTGGGGCAGGCGGCCCTGTGTCTCGAGTGTACACAGGCCGCGGCGGCACGGACAGCGAATCCTACTCAGAATGAACAGGAACTGCTGTTGGGCATTGTGCCCATTCTTTGAACAGGGACCGACCGTCCCGGCATTCCTATAGGCCTACCACGAAACGTTCTTAGAGCCCAGACATGTTCCAATAACAAAAACAATGTTCTTAGAACGTTAGCCCGATGTCTTGAAACAAGACAGTCTCAGCCAGAAATGTTCTCAGAACATATCGTGGAACCCACAAAAAAGGTTTTTAGAACATTGATTGGTAGGCCTATAGGCGAGCCAGGACGCTCCGCCACTGCTTGAACTCTTTCCGTACCCATTCAGAGCCCCGAATCATCAGGGGTAGCTCGGGTCAGGGCTAACTCGGGTTCGTTTTTCGGGATTCCGAACCCGACTTACCCCGGACCCGAATTACCCCGGAGAATTCGGGCGTCCAGAGCCCCAAATCATCAGGGGTATCTCGGGTCAGTGCTAACCCGGGTTGGTTTTGCGGGAATCCAAACCCGAATCACCCCGGACCCGAGTTACCCCGGATAATTCGGGCGCCCAACCCATTTCGCTCGTGCCGCACCTGGTCGCAGACCCCCGTGCCGTACCTGCTCCTCCCGGCCCCCCTCCCCACCGGCAGGCGGCGCGCCCGGGGCCTGGCCGCTCTGCCGCTTCCCCCGGGTGGCCATGGCCACCCCCCCCCCGCCGCCGGAGCGCCCGCGGCGCCCGCAGGACCCGCGCCCGAGCGGAGCGAGGAGGAGCGAGGAGGAGGAGGAGGAGGAGGAGGAGGAGGAGGAGGAGGAGGAGGAGGAGGAGGAGGAGGAGAGGAAGGAGGAGAAGAGGAAGGAGGAGGAGGAGGAGGAGAAGGAGGAGGGGGAGGAGGAGGAGGAGGGGGAGGAGGAGGAGGAGGAGGAGGAGGAGGAGGGTGGACTGCCGCGGCCGAGGCAGCAGGAGACGGGGCGCGAGCAACAACAACACGTCGTTATTGGTCTTGAGCGCCGCTGGCGCGGACAACGACGGAGAGCACGCCAACGGCGCCATCCCCGAAGCAACCCGTCTCGGTCCAAACCTTGGTGGTTCAAAGATGGGGTCCTGAGGGATGGGGTCGTAAGGACGAGGAGCCTCAAACAACGTAAATCTGCCCTTGGATCCCTTCCTATCCTTCGGACCCCATCCGTGAAGACCCCATCTTTGAACCACCGAAAACCGTCGCCCGCGACAACGACAGGGAAACGGCCGAGCGCCGGCGGAGGACGAGAACGATGTGCTAACAGCGCTGGCGCCCCGAAAAAAAACAGGACGAGAATGGCGTGCAAAAACATAACGGAACAATGCTCTGCTCGCGCCCTGGCAGGAGACGAATCGAGGCCTCGCAGTCACGAGCGGCGACCATGCAGGGCGACGAGGTCCATACCCATCGGTCGGAAGAAGTCGGTGGAAACCTGAAGTAGGAAGGCGCTGGAGTAGATTGGGTGTCCGCCCGCCCCCTAAAGAGGACGAAACACGTGAAGCAACTCGATCATTGAAGTAAGAAGGCGCTGAAAGTATATTGTAATCTCACTCACTAACTCAAGCCATGCGCCGTCCGGCGGGTAGGCAAGAAAAAACAAGCTCAGCACAGCCTGCGCTGCCAGGAGGAAGGAGGAGGAAGAAGGAAGAAACACATAACATTTAATGGCGTCAGAAGGCGGCCTGCCCGGGCTCACGGGCACGTGTCCATGATGGCTTCGAGTAGGCGTTGTTATGATGGGAAGCAATCCTTTACTTTGTCGTACAAAAAAAAGCTGTACACTCATTTCTCGGTCGCCCACGAGATCTTTTCGCAGTGCTTATTGCTGGACTCGCACCGCTAGACATATAAGTAAGTTACCTCAGTGCATCCGCGTCGCTGCTGCGACAAACCTTTCCAAACCACACCCATTGACTCTGCAATAGCTGCGATGTGTAAGGTATTTGTGCCGCTCTTTCCAATGCAATTTGTTGGACACCCTTGAAATATAAGGTGGCTAGATGCCCAATATGACACGCAAGCACCAGGCTTGGAACCCATCGAGCCTGCATCTATCAGCTTTGTTGAGCAATGCGCTACTTACATAACATATTACTTTGGTTGTGATAAGTGCCCCAAACATTTCCAACTTTCATGTCACACTGATTGACGTATGCTTCCACGCCTGCGCATACCTTTGACAGTCCCCCCATGCAGCACCCAACGTTCTTCCCAACTCCTCCCAATCTGGGGCTCCAGAAATACCTACTTTCGAGGACCGATGGGTATGTGTGTATGTGGATCTCGTCGCCCTAGAAGAAGGATAGATCGAGCCCTCGCCGTATGGGCACCCGAGCGCAAATCCCGCGGAGGCGCGATCCGAGGTGTACGCTCCGCGCGGGGCATCCGCGCACAGCTAACCTCAGTTTCCCACGCGGGCGCGGCCGAGGGATCCGGGCCGCGAAGGGGCCACGCAGGCGTCGCCCACAATAGAATGAAGCGTGTTGGGCCGCCTTTGCCTCTGGGGTCGCTGGAGGTCTCTGGGTAGAGGGTGAGGGGGGGGGAGCACCGAGAGTTCCCGGCAACCAGAGGCTCGATGCCCAAGAAACGTAATGGATCAGGTCGCACATCTCCGACCCCATGGCCCACACCCTCGATGGCTGCCCCCCTTCGTTGGACTGTGTGATCACGGCGTGCAGCCCAAATGTGGTGCATCAGCACGTGATCATCTCCATATGTACTTCACACATCGCCCATGTCTCTGCAGATGAGTGTCCAACCACTGTGATCCCAGTACAGCCCTGCTGTCACGTTTGTAAGTGCACACGACATGAACGGACCACAAGTGAGGTATGCGGAACAGTGCACTCAGAGAGTCAAGCATCAGGGACTCATCCCTCCTTCTGACACAGCCTGTCCTTGCTCCTCGTCCTCCACCTCCTCACTCTGTGATCCCTCATCCGTCCTTCCCCTCGTCTCCATCCTTATCTCTCAAGCCCTCCCCTCCCACCTCCCCTCCTCTCGACGTCGCTCCTTCCCCCCCCCCTCCTCCCACCTTCCTCCCTGCAGCTCCTCTCATCCCTCCCCTCAACACTCCTCCTCTCTCATCTTCCTTCTGCTGCTCTTCTCCTGGCAACACTCCCCACCCAAACCCACCCAGAGAAAACGGCCCCCGACTGCTGGCGCCGAACCGATGGGTTGCTTTCGCAGTCCACTCCCAAACGACGACGATTTCGCGTCACGGCGAAGGCAGCCGTGGCGATAACTCCCCTGAGGCTTAAAGAGACATCAAAGTCGTAAAACATCCGCCCTCCAACTCTGGAATCGGTCGACCCCTGTCACTTTCAAGTCTCCCCAATTCCCGCCGCCACCCGCACACGGCGCCGAGGACAAGTGCAAAGACAACGACGACAAACACGACGACGACAAACACACACACACATATATATATGACAACAAACACAACGACCAAAGCGCCGCCGACGATGACCACGAAAACGTCGACAGCAACGACGGCGACAAAGATGATGCTCAAAACGACGACGACGACGACGACGACGACGACGGAAGGGACGAAGGACGGGAAAAGCGACAGCACAGGCGGCAAGCACGACCACGGCACCCACGGCGACGGCCGACGCACCCGCACGACGACGCGCCGCGCCCCGCGCGCGGGCGGGGCGGCCCGAGCCCCGACGGCGCCCACGACGCTGCGAACGGCAGCCGCGGCGGGGCCGCGAACCGCCGCGCGGCGGCGGCCGCCGCCGGCGCCGCCATGGCCCGCGCGGCGCGGCCGCGCGGGGGGCGGCCGGCCGAGACCCCGCCGCGGCGGCGAGGGCGCGGCGCGTCCCGCGCGGGGCACGGCCGCCCCCGAGGCTCGATACCGCGCGCGCGGCGGCCGCCGCCTGGGCGGCCGAAGGTACAGCGCGTGCAGCCTCGCGGCAACGGCGGCGGCGACCGCAGCAAGGGCGGCGGCGGCGGCAAAGGCAGGGGCGGCGGCAGGGGCGGCGGCGTGTCGGCGGCGGTGGCCGGTCGGTGGCGGCGGCGGGTGGCGGCGGTGCCTCTGGCGGGCGCGGCGGCGGCGAACAGCGGGCTCACGTCGCCATGACATATGAGGGGCAGGAGGAGCGCACGGAGGGAATTTGTTCAACAAATCGACGCCAACCAATTCGACCATATCTTCGGGGGGGCATCTCTCCCAAAGCTTTCTTCTTGAGCATCCCGGGAGAGGGGGGGATTTAATATATGTCTCCCGTCTGTGTTGCCGTGGGTGCCTTGCCTGGAAAAACTGTTTCCAAGCTTCATGGCCCGTGCCGACAGTGGCGGGTACGCAAGGCTGACCCAACCTCACGATGCGGTTTCCTGAACTGCCAAAAAATCACATCGACGACAAATACAACAAAGACCGAACTGTCAACACAAGCTACTACTGCGAACTGGCGACCGTTCTTCTCCAACACGGGTGGTCACGATGGGGGCGGGGCGACGCACCGGCCAAAACACACGCACCGCACTGCCAAAACTCGCCGATCCAAGCCCACTAGCGGGCCTCGAAAATGGAAGCAACATCCCCCCCTTGGGAAGCTTAGCGGCTCAGCATATGCCAGGTCAAGCTTGGGCCATAATGGGAGCAGTTTGGCCCCTAGCTTGATGGCAGTTCTTGAAAGGCGGATCGATCGATCTACTTACAGAGGGATGTCTGGGTCCACCTGAGAGTGGAGCATCGCACGTGCCTTCGCGGCACGGTCTGCCAGAACCCTTGCACGTCCGACTCCAAGACTCGCTAACATAAATGCCCTTATGCCCTTTTACTGAAGGTCTGCGTGAGCAGTCTTGACCAGGCCCGTGACCTTTGGATTTTGTTCCCGGATAATCCTCCAGGATGGGCCCAGCGCGGGCACCGCGGGCCCACTGAGCCTCTCTTTGGCAGAGAAGACCGCGGAGGCGCAGTCTGGGTAGAAAACGGCCGACCCGTCGAGGTTACCCCCCTGGGCCGTCGAGGTCAGCCCCCGCGGCCCCCATTCTGGGGCAAGCGGGCCCGAGCGGGCCCGCGCAATCCAGCAGGCGCATTACCCTGACCGGAAACAGCGCCACAACCCCAACCAACTCACGGGAGTTCCTTGGCACTGTAAGCAAAGCAGCCACCGTCTAGAGCCCATCGCCCAGCTGAGCCATCGGGGGGGGGGGGGGGGCATGTCTCCAGGGGATCCGTGGGCGCCCATTGTTTAAAACATATGTTTGTTGCGGTTTGCCTGTTCCTCTGCGTCGCCATGTCGCCATTCGCTCGCCCCTGCGCTAACCGACGCTCGCGCGACAGCAACATCGCCATGCACGCGCCGCCCTTTCTCTCCAGAGCCGGCAAGATCCGCAGTCGGAGCGCAGATCTTATCCACCATCGACTAAGGTCGCTCATGAAGCACGCGCATAACTTCACGGATCGGAATTGGATTTTCGGCCGATATCCCCATGTCGCTCAACTCGTGGAATCTCTCCACGTCCCGAACAAATATGCTTAGGTTGGGTCATCAAGCCGTGCTCAACACTCATCGAACACCAGCGTGATGAGGGCCGACTGCAGAACCGAGCCCCCCCCCCCCCGACTGCTGCATCCCAAGAGACCCACGCGACGACCAGACCAATATGTCAGCATGGCGCTGGCAATCTTTCACCGGGCCCTCAACGGCGCGGGCAACGCGCCCGCGGGTCTATCATCATCTGCAACGCGCTTGTCAACTGTCGGAAGACTGGCGTGCCGCACCTGCAGCAACTGCCGCGCCGTGGGCTCTCTCGCGTTCGCGATGAGCAGGGGGCATTCTCTGTTCCGTGGGCAGAGCGCTCGCCACTGATCTGGCGCCCGCCAGTCTGCGCCCAAACCTGCGCCAGCGGGGAAGGAGCCGAGCGCCTCCGCCATATGCTCCATCGCGAAGAAGGGTCTCTCCTCCACCCCTTCTTGGCCTGGCACTTCAGCTTGTCCAATGCAATGTGTACGCTGCCCGCGCAGTCGCCGCGCGCGAACCGCCGCTGGGTCCACGCAGCGCGCCTCATGTTGGTGCCCATGGCGGGGCCCACCCCCCACCTCCCACCCTCGTGTCTCGGGCCCCAGGCAACTCGTCCTGGCCTCGATCCGCTCCTCCTGGCCCAATTGCCCGCGCGCCTGCTTGCGCGGGCCAGCGGTGGCCCGCGTCTACCGCAATCTCGAGCGCGAGTGAGTAGCCTCTCGCGCGCGTTGCGCGCGACGGCGCGCCCTCGCTAATATCTCACTGATCACTGCATTCAAGAACTGAGCCGAAATCAGCGGAGTTTCGTGCAGACCTTTGGCTGGCACGCAATGATGTAACTATTCGTGGTTGGCGCGGCCCCCCCGCCCCGCCGCCTTCCGCTTCCAAGCTGGCGACGTCTTGTCTGAGCTGCATCCGACGTCGCCGTTGGTCTGATTGTTCCTGTTGCCGCCTCTGTTCCTGTGGCAGGGCCCATCCCCGCCCGGCAAATCCCGCGCCCGCGGGGGCCTCTCCGCGCCCTCCCCCCCCTCCATTGATCCGCCGCCGGGAGCGAGGCCCACGAAGGGGCGCGCCAAGGGCGCGAAGCCCAAAGGAAGTGCCCACCAGACGTTGGCCTCGCCGCGGGCAGCTGCGCAAAAAGAAGGCCAGCGCGCACCTGGCCCACGGCGTTTGCCCGATGTTCTCGTCGAAACGACCTCGCCGCGCATTTCGCCCCTGCCCCGCGCCCGCCGCGGCGCGCGCGCGCTCGCCTCCCAGCGGCCATCGCCCATTCGCCCGCGCGCGTGGCCCGGCACCCCGGCCCCGTCCTGGGCCCTCGAGTAGGCCCGCGACCGCGTCCTTATGCAGGGCGGCTCGCCGGGAAGCTGGTCGCGGGCCTGTTCGGCGCTTCCTGCCCCTGGTCGTCCACGAGGGCGGCGCGCGCCTGCTTTTGGTCGAAGTCGCCCAACTAACTCCTGGTATTCACTGTGGCCCAGGTCTCCTGGCAAGACTTCCTGCCGCCGCGCTGGCCCCCGCGGCTCGGCGACCTCTCGCGGCCCGCACGTGGCCAATGGGCGCCATTGTTCGCCCTCGTCGAGACCGTGGGAATCGCCGGCGTCAATGGGGGGATGGGCGACTGAAAGGCAACTGCCGCCGCGGGCGCGCGACTCCAGTTCCGGCCCGACGCGCGGCGCAGAAGGCGCACTGCGAACAGAAAAATACAATACCAACGGAGCGAATTACCCGGAGCCCGCCCCGCAATCCAACGTCAAACATCTCCTCGGCGAGCGGGCCGTCTCACACTTCGAAAGCAAGAGCAGCCCCCCCTTGCGGCGCCCCCGCCACTTCGCGCGACTTCGCTGCCCAAGAGTATCTTTCCAGCCTCCCATGACTATCTGGCGCGCCGCCGTGGACTTCGCAACGCGCAGCACCTGCACCTTCCTCTGCGCGGCGTCACCCTCGAAACCCTTGACAGGCGTGCAGGAACCAATCCGATGGTGACTCCCGCCGGTCTCCACGTCGTGACGGAGATGCCCTTCAAGTAACCACTTCTGGAACGCATTATTGCGCGCGCCGTTCGGAAGGTAAGCTGAAGCTACAAACGTGCTCTTGGCAATCCAACATGTAGTTCCGCGAGAGCATTTCGCGCTCTTCCCCGTCGATGCAGCCGTCGCCCATGCGAGCTGCGATTGCCACCCCTGCGGTCGCAATTTCCGCCCCTGCGACTGCCGCCCCGCAACCAGCGGGCGGTGCTCAGAAGGGCCGATCACGTCAAAATGTGCATGCCCAACGTAGTGCCCCGACATTTCCCAGCATGTCACGTTCGCGTAGGAAGACGTGAACCGCGCGCCCCGCAAGCGAGACATCCTTGGCACTCAATGCCGGCTAGGAATCGCTAAAGCTGCAAATGATGCGCGGTCCCGCTGCCCTGGCATCCGGCACCTGAGCTTGCCCTCCCTGTTGGCGCACGCGCCTTGACCTTGGCCGTGAGGATTGCTGTGGCTGCGATGTTGCTGTCCACTGCCTCTGGGTCCATGAATCCCACCACGTCGCACTCCTCTTCAACCTCCTCTTTGACCTCGGTCGTGGTCGTTGCTTGCCCGTCAGCGCCTGCGGGTGATTCTGCCGTCGCTGCGGAGTGGAGCTTGCGAATCCGATCTGCAAGCTCTCGTGCATTCTTGCCTGCGTCCGTAGCCTGTCGAGACGCATCTCGATTGCCCTGCTGCTGCCTCTGCCGCCTCATGCATACCCCATTGACAGTCTCATCTGATATCGCGATAACCTCCATAGACAGCTCAGGGAAGTTCCCCTCCTCGGCTACTGCCTCGCGATTAAAAACACTTTCTGGGGAGGACGATTGAAGATATAGTTTCGCGGGCCTTCGCGCCGCCGCAATAGCGGAGGGGCGGAACGGGCAAACGGAGGGCGGACAATCCCGGGTTCTTTGGAGGCCCGGGGGGGGGGGGGGGGCGCGGGCTGACAATTCAGGGCGGGGGGGCGGAACGGGCAGACGCAGAGCGGGCAATCCCGGGTTTTTTGGAGGCCCAGGGGGGGGGGGGGGCGCGGGCTGACGATTCAGGGCCGGGGGGCGGAGGGTCAATTCAGAGCCGGGGAAGGAAAAGCTGGGAAGGACTTCGCTGGTTGACAATTCGAATTCGCAGGGGCGAACACTTCGATGCCGCGGGATTTGCTTCTGGCCAGCCCTGAATGTGAAGTTGAAATTTCTGACCCGCCAGTCCTGCGCGGAAAGCAGACATTCTGCGCCGCCTCCAGACAACGACATCCTCCCCCAGCTCTTCCTATTCTCCTCCTCCTCCTCCTCCTCCTCCTCCTCCTCCTCCTCATCAGCATCCTCCTCCTGGCCTTCTGGGTGGTCTCATTGTTGTCCTGTGCGGCTTTGGAATATTTGGGGAGCAAAGCCGAAACCACCGATTCCTGCGCGGGGGGGGGGTCCGTGGTTAGGGCGACCACCTCCAGTGCCCTGGTCCCCGTGGAAACAAGGCACTCCGCAAAACCCAACATTCGCGGCACGCTTCCCATCCTGGCTTGCCAATGTCGCTATCAAACGCCCAAGACTTTGGACAACTAGGACCTACAATAGACGCCCGTTTAACTTGGCCCAACAGATTGACCCGACCCGCGACGAACAACCATGCTGTTTCCCCATTTTAGAGACCTCCTAGATGGGGTCGGAGTAGATGGGGTCGGAAGATCGCGCCGCATCGCCAATACATCGGGGATGCATCGGCGATGTGTCGGCGATGCACCAGCGATGCACCGGCGACGTCGGCGATACATCGGCGACGTCGACGTGAACCAAATCGGGCTCCACATCGAGCTGCATCGGCGATGCATCGGCGATGTGGCGCGATTCTCCGACCCCATCTAGGAGGCCTAGACATTTACATCTGCACACGCTGCTTTCGCCGCCCATCAGAAGGCGCCACTCAAAGCCGCAGACTTGAGCAGGGACCGACCGTCCCGGCATGTTCTCAGAGCCCAGAAATGTTCTAAGAACAAAAACACTGTTCTTAGAACATTGGCCCGACGTCTGAAAACAAGGCAGTCCCAGCCAGAAATGTTCTAAGACAATTCGTGGAAACCATCAACAAGGTTCTTAGAACATTGTTCGGTAGGCCCATGGGCGAGCCGGGACGCTCCGCCACTGCTTGGCAGACGTGTCGATGCAGCAGGCGGAGATGCGGAACCGACGCGCACGGCACCTGCGCGCGCGCGCCCTCGCGCGTGCAGGCCCTGGCCCTCCCCCGAGGAGGGAGAAGCTTGGCCCGCGGTGGCCCGAGACGGGGAGGAGGGGAACCAGGAAGGACCAGGAGGAGGACAGGGAGGAGAAGGAGGAGAGGAGCAGGATGGGGCAGGGGGAGGGGGATGGGCAGGGGGTGGGGGCAGGGGGAGGGGGAAAGGCTTCTGAGAAGGAGGCTGCCCCTTAGAAGGCGCCGGTCTTGCATCTGCAGGCAAGACCCGCGCCTTCTAAGGAGCAGGGGGCCCCTAAGAGGCCTCTGCGCGTGGCCGACGGGAGGGGAGGGGAGGGAGCACCAAGAGGAGGAGGAGGATCGAGGGGAAGAGGGGGAGAGGAGGAGGAACAGGAGCAGGAGGAATAGGAGCAGAAGGAAGAGGGGAGAGGAGCAGGAAGAATAGGAGAAGCAGAAAAAGGGGGGAGGGTGAACACTGCCCGGAAACAAAGGATGGCCGCCGCAAGACCCCGTGGTACCTACTTGCCAGCGAATGAGTACGTTTATGTGGCCGCATTGGGCTTCCTATCCTCACCGAAAGCGAAACCGCCCAGCGTGCAACCGCCTGGCCAGCCCCCGTAACCCTAAGACGAAAGCAGGTTGAGGACAGAATCGGATCGAAATCCACCCGGAATCTCGGAGGCCTGGCCAACCTGGAGGTCGCGTGCGGCGCCGTGGCCGACCGCAGAGCGCACCAAAACGCTCCGAGGGCGTTCTGGAACGCCCTGGAACAAGTTTACCCTCACCCCATGCCTGTCTGACTCCGGCGCCCCCCTCCGCTGAACGCGGGCGCGCGCGCGCGCTGCTGCTTCCGCGCGCCACTCCCACGACCCTCGTCCGACGGGCAAACAGCAGAAGGGGACCAGCTCAAGGGGGGAAGCATCGAACGATAATCCGCGATATGTGATCCAGGGTCGAGGGCTCACAGCCACCCCCCCGATGGAATGCGTCCCCAGAGTGCACAGGCCACCCACCCCCTGATGGGATGCAGGAGGGCGACGGCGACGATGACGACAACGACGCCACGCCCGCAGGGCCCCGACGGACGACGACGACGATTAACTACGACGACGACGACGATTAACTACGACGACGACGACGACGACGACGACGACGACGACGACGACGACGACGACGACGACGACGGGCGGCGGACCACGGACGACGAACACGGACGACGGACGACGGACGGCGAAGACGACGACGACGACGGACGGCGGACGACGACAACGACCCCACGCCCGCAGGGCCACCACCACAGGGGGGGAAAAGGACCCATCCCGCCGGGGGGGGGGGGGCCCGGGAGGCCCGAGAGCACCCGCGGGAGAGGGGCGAAGAGGGGGGGCCCTGGAGCGCTGGATCGCTGAGGCAGCGGCGGCAGGAGGCCCACGATCGCGAGCCCGCACGGCCTTCGGCGGGGCGGTCTCTCGGGCCCCGTGCCGGCGATGACTGGGGGCGCCCGGGGGGTCGCTGCGTCCCCCCAGGGCCTGCCCCCCCCTGACGTTGCCGCCGGCCTTCGCTGGACGCGGGCGCCCGCGCGCGCGCGCGCCCCCCGCGGGCTCCAGGAGCGCCGCGCGGCAGCGCGGGCTCGCTCGCCAGATCCCGGGCGAGCGGCCCCGGCGAACAGGGCGCACTGTCAACACCCGGCAGTGATGGTCAAGGGCCACGCCTCACAGTATCTGTGGACTCGACTTTGGCTTCCCTTTCTTCCTTTGAAGCCTCTGGGAGGCCGCACTAGGCTTGCGTATGGAAGGCGAGCGCACGCGGCAATGAGGCGTGCGTCTGAGTATGGGAAGACTTTGAGGTATGGCTTCGAAAACACATCTTGAGTTTTCGGTACGGAAGTTGGGCAAACCCAGACGTTTTTAGAGAGAAACGGCCTAAGGAAAACGCAAACTCGACCAATGGCCCGCTAATGAACGCTTAATCAAACAGTCATGGCGTTCTTCTTTGCAACGCTGGCCCTGCCTCACAGCACCCGTGGACCTGCCTCTAACGGCACGCAAGTGGCCACACAATTATGCACGAATTCTCTCCGTCAACCGTGACACCCTGGAAGAAGGATGAGACGCGAGCCACACGAAGACCACTAGTGGGCCAAAATCATTCAGAGGGTCATCAGTGGGTCAAGCTCATTAGTGTGAGGTCGGGCATGTCCCCAACACAGGCGGATTCTGGGCGAATGACTTAAAAACAGTTCCAACATGTTCGAACAGACTCCCAAGGCCCAAAGAGTCCCAAAATCGTCCCCAGACTATTTCTTGACTGTGTTTGAACATTCTTCCCGTAGAGAGACATGCCCGACTAACACTAGTGGACCGTGCGTGGGCCAAATTCACGAGTGGGCCACTCGGGAGGGCCCATTGGCGGGGAACTGGCGGGCCCTCGTGGGCCAATGCGTGGGGTGGGGGGCCCAGGCCAGGACCCAGAAGGGAATCGGCCCTAGGTGGGAACCCAGGTCTGGTGGGAGGCTAAAGACAGAGAAAGGCTATAGGACGCCTTTCCCATCGGGACCAGTCAGTTGTCCTTCATGGTGAGCGTTTTCTTCTTCGGCGTCTCGACATTGGGCGGAAGGGCGGGGGAACGGGGGAGGGGTCTGGCTCGGGCCTCTCTGCTGAGCGCCACTGTTTGCCACAGAGCGTCCGATATGGGGGAGGCCCCACCTGCTCGAAACGCGCGCCCAAAACCGGATCTACTCAATGGGGGAGGAGAGAGGGGGGCGAGGGCCCGCGCCGATCGGCAAAACAAGGAGAAAGAAAACGATCACATGATGAAATCCCCTGTCGATGATCCTCCGGACGTGTTTCAGCGCCAACGTGTTCTTCTCCAGCGACCGCTTCATGCAGGCTCGTACACTGAGGGCCGAGACGATCGTTGGAGTTTAACGGCGCAAACACGCATTGGGCTACGTAGCGCACATCCGGGAAGCATCTTCGATGCTGCGACGGAGGTGGGTGGGGTGGCGGGCGTTATCTTATATACTGGGTGGGTGGATGGGTTGGAGGCCACATGACGCACAATATGTGCACAGGAACAAAAACTTGAGCTCCATCTGGTGCAGGTTTTCACACGGGATCCGCTTCTCATGGTCCTGCTGGGGTCCGAATTCGGCCCCCAGAATCCGAAGAGGATAAAACACCTTCCGAACCCAGCGCCTCGAACCCCTTCCCCCCCTGCCTGACGCGCGGTGGAAAGGGCGCCCCCGCTCAGCAGCAGCGCCCGCTGCAGCCGTGCCGCCCCGCCTCAGACGGGATGGCCGCCGCGCGGGAACGGCCCACGTTGGCCCTTGCGGCGGCAGATACGCCAACGACGGCGAGAGCGTCGACGGCGGCGACGGCAGAGGGCAGTGACGCCAGAGACGACGACGACGACGACGACGCTGAGGATGGATAGTGCCGCGGAGGAAGAATAGGAAGGGGGAAAATGATGAGAGGGGGGGTAAAGGCGAGCTGGAGGAGGGAGACGAAGAGCAGGGGAAATAAAGGAGAAGGAATCCCGTCCTCCAACTCTCCATCCTCGTTCCTTATTTTTGTATACCCCCACCTACCTCGCATTCCGGCCGATAGCAACCCGATCCGGGACCTCCCATCCGGACTGTAAACAATCAATACAAAATGACAATTGTTTTATCAACATCGTCTTTCTTGTCGTCGACAACGCGCGAGAAAGGGGGGAACATAAAAACAAAAAAAAAAAAAAAAAAAAAAAAAAAAAAAAAAAAAAAAAACGTGGCAGGAATGGGACGCGGCGCACATCGCGCACGGCTGTCAATCTGGGCCCGCCCATCCTGACTGTAAAAAAATACAAAGTTTCGCTGTTTCCTCTCAGCATGGCCTGCCTTGTCGCCGACGGTACGAAATATGTGGCAGCAGTGGGACGCGGCGCACATCGCGCGCGGCCGTCAATCGGGCCGGGGCCCTCCCATCCTGACTGTAAAAAACAATACAGAGTTCCGTTTTTCCTTTCATCATGGCCTGTCTTGTCGTCGACGATGCGAAATGCGTGGCAGGAATGGGGCGCGGCGCACATCGCGCGCGGACTTCTGGGGCAACCCCAAGGCGGGAGGGGCCACCTTACTTGTCAGAAGCAATGCCATGCTGATTTTCCCTGCCCACATAGCTGTTCTTGTCGTCCACCCCGCAAAAGTGCATGGCAAGAATTGGGCGCGGCACCCCCCCCCCGCTCGAAGTGAATGAAATGACCTTCCCGCTTGGGCGCCGAGCGAAATTTTCTCAAAGTTGCGCTCCCGCTTTGGTTCGGCGCACGTTTTTAGCTCGCCAATTCATTGGGCGCCGGGGCGTTCCAGGAGGCCCTGGGGTGACGAATGCCTGGGAGGTTTTTGCTTGTTCGGGCTCTTGGAGGGCCTCCTGAGGCTCCCCGCGGTTTTTTGGCGCTACGGCCGTCTGGAGGCCATCTTGGGCGTCTTGGAACGATCTTTCGGTGACTCAGGGCCCCTCGGATCGTCTCGGGGGCGTCTCGGCTCTCTTGGGGCGTTCCTGGGGCGCTCTGGGACCTGGAAGTCGCCGCCGAAGAAGAAAACCATCGCTGGGACCGACGTGCCCAGGACCTGCTCGTGGTTCTTTTCGTCCGGGGGCCCCCAGGGGCCGCCCCGCGCGCGCAAACTAGAAGATTGTTAATCAGTTACCGGAGATCTTAGCGCGCCTCTGGCCCGCTGGGCTGGCCCACCTGCACATATGGGACGCGGCGCACATCGCGCGCGGCCGTCAATCCGGGGCCGCCCATCCTGACTGTTGAAAATCCATACAAAGTCTCTGTTTTTTTCCTCTTAGCATGGCCTGCCTTGTCGCCGACGGTGCGAAATATGTGGCAGGAGTGGGACGCGGCGCACATCGCGCGCGGACGTCCATGTGGGCTGCGGGCCCTCCAATCCTGACTGTAGAAAAACATTGCAGAGTTGCCGTTTTTCCTTTCATCATGGCCTGTCTTGTCGTCGACGATGCGAAATGCGTGGCAGGAATGGGGCGCGGCGCACATCGCGCGCAGACTTCTGGGGCAACCCCAAGGCGGGAGGGACCACCTTACTTGTCAGAAACAATGCCATGTTGATTTTCCCTGCCCACATAGCTGTTCTTGTCGTCCACCCCGCAAAAGTGCACGGCGAGAATTGGGCGCGGCACACCCCGGGCGCCGGGGCGTTCCAGGAGGCCCTGGGGTGACGAATGCCTGGGAGGTTTTTGCTTGTTCAGGCTCTTGGAGGGCCTCCTGAGGCTCCCCGCGGTTTCTTGGCGGCGTCTTCGGCCGTCTGGAGGCCATCTCGGGCGTCTTGGAACGATCTTTCGGCGACTCAGGGCCCCTCGGATCGTCTCGGGGGCGTCTCGGCTCTCTTGGGGCGTTCCTGGGGCGCTCTGGGACCTGGAAGTCACCGCCGAAGAAGAAAACCATCGCTGGGACCGACGTGCCCAGGACCTGCTCGTGGTTCTTTTCGTCCGGGGGCCCCCAGGGGCCGCCCCGCGCGCGCAAACTAGAAGATTGTTAATTAGTTACCGGAGATCTTGGCACGCCTCTGGCCCGTTGGGCTGGCCCGGGACCTGCTCGGGGTACTTTTCGCCCGGGGGCCCCCAGGGGTCGCCCCGCGCGCGCGAACTAGAAGATTGTTAACTAGTTACCGGAGATCTTTGCACGCCTCTGGCCCGTTGGGCCGGCGAATTTGTCCCAGGCCTTTCTGAGATCTCGACCCCTTTCGGGCATTTTTGCGTCCTGGATATTTTCTTATTGGTCCGGGGGGCCAAAAACCGTTCCCTGGAGGGCGAAGTCGAGGGAAAAACGTGCGAAGTCGAAGGAAAAACGCCAGCACGGAGAAAATCCTATCGTCGGGGATGTGGGCCCAAGACCCGCGAGAACTTCCGAGGAGCCTCGAAGCCCGAACCGGGAGGGCCCGTCGCGGCGGCACGGCGCCGGCGCCGCCCACAGGTCATGGTCGGCGGCGCGCCGAGGGGGAGTGTTTCAGTGAGGTGCTCGAACTTTGCGCCTCGAGCATCGGTGTTCGAGTCTTTCTGGCCCTCGGGGTCCTCTTCTAAGTCACGGCTGGACGCGACTCGAAAAAATGGTGCGTTTGGACCCGGGAGGGGTCCGAAGGCTTCCTTCGGACCGGATCTGGGTTTGGGGGTACGGCGAGGGAAAAGACAGCAGCCTGTCCGTTGCCTCGAGAATCAGTGTTCGAGGCTTTCTGGCCCTCGGGGTCCTCCTCTAAGTCACGGCTGGACGCGACTCGAAAAAGCTGTGCGTTTGGACCCGGGAGGAGTCCGAAGGCTTCCTTCGGAACGGATTTGGGAGGTTTAGGGGTACGGCGAGGGAGAAGACAGCAGCCTGTCCGTTGTCGACTTCGCCTTCGGAAGTCGAACGTATCGGCCGGTTTGCATCGCAAACATGCAGGCGTCGGAGATGCAGCCAGCGGGCCAGGGGGGCAGTGCACCCACAACTCTAACGCGACCGCAGATGTGGTTCAATATTAGGGCGGTCATCAGAGTCCACGCCCTTGGGCACCCTCTGGGCCCGTGGCGTGGTCCTGGTTCGATATCCTGCTCACAGCGCGCCCCAGGATAGGAACGACGGCCTTATGAGCCCTATGAGCCTTATGAGCCCAAATATAATATGAGCCCTGTGAGCCCAAGGAGCCTTAGGAGCCCTAGGAGTCCTATGAGCCCTGCGGGCCCGAATGGCCCGACGAGCCTTATGAGCACTCTGAGCCCTATGAGCCCTCTGAGCCCTATGAGCCCGATCTGAAATGCCCGCGCGGCCCCCAGTTGTGCCATCACTGTTTCTTATGTTGTGGGAGGGCGGGTGGGAATGGGCATGCCATGCTTTACTCGCTCGAGCTGGCTAGCTTGACCCTTACCCACACCCACACACGTCTACCTCCCCCCCTCCCCCTCCCCCTCGCTGTCCATCCCGCCCTCGCCCTTCCCTTCCTGCCCCTCCGTTTCCTCCGCGCCTCCCCCCTCAGGCCCTCGTCCTCACCCCAGTCGTTGCCGTCGTCGACCTCATCTTCGTCGTCGTCGTCGTCGTCGTCGTCCGTCGTCCGTCGTCGTCGTCGTCTTCGTCGTCGTCGTCGCCGCCGTCTGGGGCCCCGGTAAACCTGTCAGGAGGGGAGAGAAAGCCAAACCCGCTCAAATTCGGTCCATCGGTCCCCCGACTCCTCCCGGGGTCCATCTGGTGCAGCTACTTGCCCCGGATCTTTATCTGATGGGCCCAGGGCCCAGGAACGGCCACCGGAGACCGAACAACAATGAGAAACGTAATCAAAACCAGCATCTCGAACCTCGCCGACTCGTCCAGCTCGCCAGAAGCAATGCTGGGCCAGCTCAGACCCCAGCCCGCTCCAAGCCGCCGCCCCCGCCGCCCTCGTTGTCAGTCCTCCATCGTCGTCGTCGCCGCCGTCGTCTTCGTCGTCCGTCGTCTTCGTCGCCGCCGCCCTCGTCGTCGTCGTGGTCGTCGTCGTGGTCGTCGTCGTCATCGCCTTCGTCGCCGCCGCCCTCGTCCTCGCCATCGCCCTCGCCCTCGCCCCCGTCCTCGTCGTCGTCGTCGTCGCCGTCGTCGTCGTCGTCGTCCTCGTCGTCCTCGTCGTCATCACAGCTGCCGTCGACCGCCGCCGCCGCCGCCACTCGCCGCCGAAGCCTGGGCACGGGGCGGGAGTTCCTCGCGGGCGCCCGGCCGCGCGGCCCCCCCGCGCAGCTGCCCGGCCGGGCCAGGGCGCGGCCGCGGGCGGCCCGCGATGGGGTTTCGGCGGGGGCCGCCGCGGGCCTGGACGGCGGCGCGGCGGTCGCGGCGGCGGCGGCGGCGGCGAAAATGAGGAGGAGGAGGACGATGCTAAAATGATGGTGGTGCTGATGATGGTGACGGCGATGGTGGTGGTAGTGTTGGTGATGATGGTGGTGGCGATGACGATGGTAGTGATGATGATGAGGAGGAGGATGAGGGTGATGATGCTGATGATGATGATGATGATGATGATGATGATGATGATGATGTTGGTTGCCGCGGTGGTGATGACGATGGTGATGCTTGTGGTGGTTATGAGGAGGAGGAGGAGGAGGAGGAGGAGGAGGAGGAGGAGGAGAAGTGAAAGGTGGAGCAGGAGGAGGATTTATAACAGGCTGTAACATGGTAAAGGGGGGAGGAGGAAAAGGAAGGATGATGGGGGGAAGAAGGGGTGGTGAGGGGGATGGGGTGAAAGATGATGCGAAAGAGGAGGCCGTTGGGGACACTGGCGAGGAGCGAGGAGGGAGGGTGGAGGAGGGAGGAAGTGGGGGCCGTGCTGGCTGGGAACGAGCGCGACGAGGAGGTCGCCGACGGCCCCGATGGACGCCTGTGACGGCTCAGAGCAGCAGATCGCCGAACGCGAAGCCCTTGTGCCGCCCCAGCTGGAAGAACTAGTGAGAAACTTCTTTTTGTTGGCAAGGGTCCAGCGGTCGCCCGGATTATCGGCCCGACCGCCCGCCCCCCCCTGGCACCGCAGGTCCGAAGGGGGTGCGCAGTGCTGGTGCGCGCGGGCATGCGTGAGGCTGCCCACAGCGGTTAAGTTATCGGCCAGCGCCACCCCGCCCTCCACCAGATACCCTGGTTATCGTCGACAAGAAACCATCTCTGAAGATGTGGCTCGGGGCGCACGTGACGGGGTTCGGCGCAAACGGGGTTTGCTGGAGCGTTGGATATTGCAGGAATTTGCGCATCGTGAGTTTGGCTGAACCGGGTTTGGGAGTGGCTCGCGGCTCTGGAAAGGGCCCTACATATTAGCTGAGCCAGGCTTGGGCCCAAAAGTTGCAGCTAATTTTTCTGCAGCAGCGCCGTCGGCAAGAACCTCTGCAAGAGGCCAGTGGGGAGCGCCGTCTTCAGGTTGGTCAGGTACCCCCCACCACCTTCACGTCCACGGCGCGGTGCTGCACGCAGCGCTGCACATTTTGTTTCTCGATCATGGTGCTAAGCTGCGTTGCTGGCACGCCGATCCGCCGCGCCAGATCGTCGCTGCGCTTTGGCGGCTGCCGCGGCGTCCCGGACTGCCGCTGCGCCCCCTTCGCCGCGTTGCCCCTTGCCTTGATGACTTCTTATGCGGGCTGGAGCTGGGTCTCGGTGGAAGCGAGCGGTCGCCGCAGCTCCTTCGCCCCCACCTCCGCAATGCACCCGTGGGGCACGAATCACCCGGCAGACTCACTTTACACCGGTGGTCGCTTCCGTCCAGATGTTCAACGTCTTCTCGTTGATGCGCTCGCTTGTCAAAACCTTCGACCGATGCCCCGACCGACGCGAGCCGCCTGCGTCAGCTGACCAGCTTCTTCCCGATGTCCCTCGGGGCGTTGCCAACTCCGCGCGCGAAGTCGAGATCGAAGACGCCCACCTGCGCGTCGTCCTGAAGCGCCGCGCCTGGCTCTCCTCAATCTCCCGCGCCGCCAACGCACTCGCCGGGCGCAGGATCTCCCTCTCCATGAAGCTGATGGTGTTCGGTGGTGACGCATCGGCAGTGGCTCCCTTCGCCTGGCTGTCGGCGCCACTTGGGGGAGGGGCCAGGGCTGGGGCAGTGGCCCCCAGGCGCGCGCCGACCGGGCCCTGGCCGCGAGGCCCGCGAGCTCCGCCGGGCAGTCAGACCTCATGCCACAGCGAAGAACTGCAACAACCCAGCACCAGGCAATAATGCGCGGAGCATCGCAACCCAGAACGAACTCAATCGGGAATGGCATTATGCAGCATGTCCCCCATGGCTCGTGGAGGAGCGGCCCCGACCGCGCGCCCCGCCCCGACCTCGCTCATAGCTGCGACGAACAGCTGGAACAAACGCGCGCCCGAAGGCAAAAGGGGCGCGTCGGAGCCTTGACTCAAAATCAACATCGCCGTCAAGCGCGCGCCCTGGGTGACAAGATGAACCTTCTTCTTGCCCTGATCGCAGCACTTCGCGGCGTGGAGCAATCGCATGTGGCCCCAATCCTCGAGGCCCGCCGTGCATGATCATTATTCGTGCCGTAGTGCCAGCTCCTCCCGCGTTTAGACCCCCAGACAGCTCGCGCGCTCCAAGAGCCTCGCGACGCGCCCATTGAGGATGCGAGACTGAAGGGGGGGGGGGGGGGCCCTCGGGCGGCCCGGCCCCTAAGACTGCGCGTTCTCGCGGCCCGCTCGGCCCGCTCCGCGGGCGGCTTCAGGCCCGCTCCGCGGGCGGCTTCAATCCCCGGGGGCGCTGCGCCAAGGAGCGGCGCGCCGATTCCCGAGGACCGCAGGCGTCGGGGCACCTAGGACACGAAGGACACCTGTTTGATCATGACGGCCAGCGCGCCCCATTGTTCCCAATGAACCCCGCGTCGGCGAGGGGTCCCAGACCGCTGCGGCGACCCCTCTGCGCCGCTCCTCCGTTGGTGACCTTTCCCGGCGGGGGCGCCGCGGGAGGCCCCGCGGCCGGCGCGGCGGAGGCGGCGGGTGAAGCCCCTTTCGCCTTCCGCAGAGTCGGCGCGCCAGCGGCCCCCTCGCCGTCCTTTCGCTTGAGGGCCCAAGGAGGTTGCGCCATCGCGGTCGCGAGCGAGGGGGGCAGGTGGAAGCTGGCTGGCAGTCTCGGGCGCGAAGCTGATGCCGAGCCGCGTCGCGATGACAATTGCCACCGCGCGCCGGGCGCGCGAGAGACGCATTCGCAGTGGGATAAATAGCGCGCGCAGCGCTCGCCCTGCCAGCGCCCGCGCGCAAGGCCTTAGCGCGACCGTTGGTGGGCCTCCGAATCGCGCGCGACTGCCGGCAGCGCGGGCAATGGTAAGTGATCGCGCGTTAAGAGATATTGGAAGTTTCGCCGCGCGCGCCACCGTTCGCGGAAGTCTCGCGCGTCGCGAGGGCCGTTCGCGTCGCGGAAGCAGCCCCGCACGCGGCGCCGCCAGCTGCGAGGCGATTGCACCTGCAACGCAGCTCAACCGCGGCCCCCCCCCATCAGGGCACTCGCCGAAGTCGGCGATAGGGCCCGCGCGTCGCGGTCAGCGCAGCTCGCTAATGGCGCCGGCGTCCGCGCCAAAAAACTGACTGACGCCTCACATCGCCCCGGGCAGATCATAAGAACCCCCCCCCCCAGGGCCGCGCGCGGCACCGCGCCGACGTCAATGGCCCCCGCGGGGGGGGGGGGCATCCGGGCGATAACTTTGAGCGCCGCGCCAAAAAAACATAAGACAATATTGCCCGCCTCCGCGCCGCAACCGGCGTCAATAGTCGGGGCGTCTGCAACCCCGTGATCGCCGCCCTTCTCATCCTTCCCTCCCAGCTGACGGCCGGCGCCGGGGCGGCGCTCCCGGGCGAGGGGAGAGCAATCCTGTCGCCGAGGGGGGGGGGGGGGGGGGGGGCATTAACTACCCGAGGTTACTTCCCGAAAAAGTCACCGAAGAGGACCGCCCAAAATCTCTGGCCAATCATCGACGTCAGGGAGACCCGCGAGGCGAGCAGCATCATTCGCACATCGCCGAGCGCAGAGAGTCGCACTGATCGCGAGGTCGCCGCCGACCATCGCGCCATTGTTTTCGAACGACCAGACTCGCGGAAAATTGAGCGTGATCTGGGGGGCATCGAACACTCGCCCGGTACCAGCACAGTCGCTGGTTAAACTCGCACTGGGTCTGAACGAGACCGAACCATGACCGCGCCGGTTGGGCGTTCCAAAACTCCGCGCTGGGGCCGCCGCGCGCGCGCAGCCCCCTGGGCGATCAATCGAACGGATCTGTCGCAGGAGACGCTAGTCCAACTCGCACTCTCGCGATGGCGAGAAGAAGAATGGGCAGGATCAGACGGGAGAGCACCCTGTACAACGCTGGCAAAGATGAGCCGCCTCGCCATCCAGGAAGCCCCGCTGCCACATAATTCCGCACAAGCGCACCGCCCCCTCGCAGCGGCATTTCTGGCATTGGCGATCTGCGGGCCAAGCGCGCCAGCAGGCGTGACGCGCGGGCCGATGCGGCGAGCGCGAGGGGGCGCGCGCGCGCCCCCCATCGGCGCGCTATGCAAAATTCGACTATGATGCCTCTCAGCCAAAGAAGAAGCACTCGTTCTGTTGGGTTCTGCTCGTAGCCGCGCGCGCAGAGAATCTCATCTGACAACAGTTGGTCAACTGCGACTACCTCCAGAGCTTCTTGCGAGCGCCCCGGAGCAAGGATGCGAGAATCGCGCGCGCGCGTCGCCAACGCACTTCGATCACGACTCGCGAGCGGGCGCTGCGCCGCAAGTTGAGGCTGGGGAGAGCGACGCCGCCAGGTGTCGATTGGCCTCCCAAAACCCATTCGAAATCCAATGGCCATGGGCGCACCTGAGGTGAGCAGCGTCTGCGCATCGCCACCCAGAGCCCCCAGGCGACTCAAGGTGGAACGCATGAATTCCCCGCTGGTCTCGCAGCGGATCTGCGCCAACGAAAGAAATATTCATGGGGCGCTTCAACTAACCGCTTGTGCGAAGAACAGCCGCTGGCATTGGTAATGACGTCAAGTACAGCAATATGATGCTGGCGCTCGCGTCGACGGCGCCAAGAAGTAGAGCGCGCGGCTGCGATCGCGCCTTCGCGGGGTCGGCGCGGCGCGCAGCCTTGATCGGCAAAATCGGCGGGGCCAACATGCGCAAAATTATAAACGCCGCGGCATTTCGCTCGGACAAAAAGACAGCGCCCATGAGGACTGCGCGCGCAAGCGTCCTCCGTCGGCGTTTGCCCGAGGGTTGGATTTGTCAACGCAGGCAAGACATTGCCCAGTACGCCTCCACGCAGTAGCCAAAAAGTAGAAAACCATCATGATAGAATTCGTGGAGGCACTCCTGGCCTGGCACCCAAGCTGGCCTTCGAGGGCTTCCTTTTGCTGAATAGCGCGAGGCAAATAGCATTAGCCAAATCTCACCAGCCAAGCTCCAGTCTGGGATTGCTTGTCGTCAGGACTTATCTTCAGCGCGGAGATCGCACAATCCAGGGCTTGAGCTCCTTTCGATTGGCACGTGCCCATGTTGGCGATACCCGCCAATCACATGTCATCCAGACGCGTTTAGAGGTCAGGCGCGTCAGTCAGAGCAACAACCAGATCCTGAATGCAGGTGCCTTTTTTATTACAGCGTTGCAAACAGCAAGCGCAATCACATCCTAGTTGCACCGAGCATTCTGTCGAGGCGAGACAGGAGGAAGCTAGAGTTCCAGCTGCAACATTGAAGGCGCGTGGCCCAGTAGATGGCCACTGCCGAAAGATAATTGTAAATTGCGCGCAAGCGTCGCCATTGCCAGGCACTTCGCAACACAAGAAACTCGAATCTGCAATCCATGAAAGGACGGCGCCATTCGAACAGACGCGTCACAACAAGACAAATGATGACGCTCAATTAGTCCACGGAAAGCTCGCCCAACATACCCCATACAATGTTGTACATGCGTGGAGGTGACTTGGAACTCACCAGCATCCTCAGCACTGATTACGTCATTAGAGTGAGCGTGATCCACCACCGCTTTACAATAGAAAATTCCCCACCCTCTTCCTCTGGAGCCCGCCCCCCCCTTCGAAATTCCCCCCCCTGCTGGAACCCACCCCCTCCCCCTGGGAACCCCCTCTGAACCCCTCCCCTCCCCCTCCCTCCGGAAAACCGGGGGGGCACTACCGGTCCAACCCCCTCCCCCCTCCGGAAAACCGGGGGGGGGTCACTACGGGTTCGATCCCCCCCCCTCTTCCCAGAAAAGCACGGGGGGTCACTGCTGGTTCGACCCCCGCCCCCCTCACCGCTGGTAAACGACCCCCGGGTCCCCACCACCGTCCGCACCACATCCCCCGCCGCTGTCCCCAGCACCACCGTGCACACCACCAGTCGCCATTTTTCCCACCACCGTTCCCACTGTCCCCACCTGTGCTCCCGCCACTGTCGCACTGTCCCCACTGTCCCCGCCACTGTTCCCACCACGGCCCCACTCTCCCACTTTCCCCACCACTGTCTCACTGTCCCCACTGTCTCCACTGTCCGTGCGGCTGTCCAACTGAGCTGTCCCACTGTTCCCAGTGTCCCCACTGTTCAATCAAACCATTGTCCCCGCTGTCCCCACCAATGCCCCCACCAGGGTCTCACTGTCCCCACTCTCCCCACCATTGTCCCACCACGGTCCCGCTCTCCCCCCTTTCCTCACGGTTCCCACCACTGTCCCCGTGTCCACAGTCCCACCACTTTCCCACTGTCCCCACTGTCCCCGCCGCTGTCCCACTGCGCTGTCCCACTGTCCCCACCACTCTGCCCACTGTACTACTGTCCCACCGCCGTCCTCACCACCGCCTTCACCACTTTCCCCACCACTACCGTCCCCACCACTGTCCCACTGTCCCCACCATTGGCCCGCTGTTCCCTGAGCACTGTCCCCACCAGCACCACCGTCCCCACCACTGTCCGCACCACTGTCCCAATGTCTCCACACCATCTCCACCACCACCGTCCCCACCACTGTCCCAGTATCCCCACACCGTCCAACCTTCCCGAGGAGCGGGAATCGTTTGCCAGCGGCGAGGGGGGGGGTTCGAACCGGCAGTAACCCTCCCCCCCTTTTCATGATGGACTGGGGGGCGGGGCTTCGAACCGGTAGTGACCCCCCGGTTTTCGAAGGGGGGGGACGGGTTGGGAACCCCTAGTGAGCCCCCCCCGGTTTTCCGCCAGCAGCGGTAAAACACGCTCTTTCCGTCATTAAGATCCGTGTACAAAAGGTGCGTAGATCTGCACGATAAGGCAGCCAACATAGCATCAACCCACACCAAGAGGATAGCAATCGTCTTCTTCCAAGCAACATAGGTCTTGCCGGCCGCTAGACGAGGAAAATAGACAGGAATCGAAGAAACGCCCGCTGTTTTGCCAGTAGCGCGTACGAAGCTTCCACGTCCAAGGGCAGTGGGTGGTGGTGTCGAAGTTCTGAATACTTTTTGCCGGGAGCCGCATGCCGAGTATGGATGCGGGTGGAGACGTCATCTCTGTGCTTGGTAGGAAAAAGGGCAATGGCCCCACCCAAAGTTAATGAAATGGTGTGCGCCTCGAGCCTGCGACGAGTTGGTAGAAGTTGCAGTAGCTCTGAAACGCGCCCCACTGAGAACAATGAACGAAGCGCAGCGCACAAAAATGAAAATCTGTGCCAATCTGCGCGTCTGTATAAGAGCTGTGCGTTGCCGCGTAGAACTCAGTACCGCCAACACCTGGCGGTGCACGCCCCGATCGCTCCCACCCAAACTGCAATGATATATGCGTTGCCCTATAGCGTGTGGGGAGGCCCGTTTATCATCCTCGAAACTCTGAAATGAGCTGGAAGAGGAGGAATGAAAAGGACGCGGCGCCCCCGAACATTCAGATGCCAGAGCGTGCCCAGGAGGCAAAGGGGAAAAAAACCTCTTGGATGAGGCGGCATTTATCACCATCATCCTCCTGATCCTCCTCATCATTTTCATGTCATCACCATCATCACCACCATCACCATCAACATCACCATCACCATCACCATCACCATCACCATCATCGTCATCATCATCACCATCATCATCACAACATCATCGTCTGTCCTCGTCCCTCTCCCCGTTCTGCTCCTTCTCCAGTCCACACGACAAGAAGCAAACAGCCTTCCGATTCGCAAGTACGTTCTCGCTGTGGACGGCAGCGCCAAGAAAGGAGCGCCTTTCTTTATGTTCGGCGACGATGGGCATCATGGGGGGGGGCGGGGGAGGTATGACGTAACGGCCCGCCCCGCCGTGTGGCTCCGGCACCACAGCCGCGCCCGCGCACACGACACTGCGCCTGTATACACCACAACGCTCGCGTGCACCACAGCGCGCGTGTACACCACAGCGCCTGCGTACACCACAGTACCTGCGTACACTACAGCGCTGGTGCACACGTGGACACCGCAGCAACCACGTGCAACACAACGCCTGTGTACATCACACAATGCTTGCGCGCACCGCAGCGCATGTGCACGCCACGCCGCCTGTCTACACCACAACATCCGCGTGCAACGCAGCGCTGGATAGGAAAGGTAGAAGGAGAATGTCTGTGAGGATCTGCTGCGGACAACTAAACGCCACGCAGGGAAAGTGCTGATGATCGAATGCGACGTTCTTCCCTCCTCCCTCTTCCTCCACCTCCACCTCCTCTTCCTCCTCCTCTTTTTTCTCTTCCTCCTCATCCTTACCCCCTGTCGTGCGGCTTGGCGCTACAGCGCACGTGCGCAGCGTGCACCCCGAATGTCTATTGAATCGGTCCATTTGGTTCTCGGACGGCCAATTTAGCTGGAGCCTCCTGGACGCAAATGGGAGGAGTTAGGGTGGTGCGGGCGGATCCGGGAGGACTCGTAGATTCCAGCGGCGCTCCTTTGTCCATAAGGACTTGTTTGTTTTCTGTGGAATCCACAAGCGCTCCATTTTGTCATACAGATTCTTCCTAACATTCTATATGCCGCAATGGTGTTGTGTTGCACACGGTTGCTGCGGTGCACACAGGCGCCGTGGTGCACACGGACACTGCAATGCCCGCAGGCATTGTGGTGTACACTGGTGCTGTGTTGCACATGGCTGATGTGATGTACGCAGGCGCTGTGTACACAAGAGCTGTTGTGCCCGCAGTCGCGGTGGCACAAACTGACGCTGTGCTGCACGCGGTTGCTGTGGTGTGCATACGCGGTGTTGTGTACACAGGCGCTGTGGTGCACGCAGGCACTGTGGTGTACACAGGCGTTGTGGTGCAGATCGCCACCTACATGCTGGTGCTACCCGTCCTTCGCCATTCTTGGGCATTCCCAGACGCCGCCGGCGCGAAACGTGACGTTATCGACCCCCTCCACCCCCCCTGATGATTGCCGTCGTCGGCCCGAATGAAAACAGGCTCCAGCCGCGTCCGCGCGCACGACGACAGTGAGCGACGAGCGATGAGCGACGAGCCACGACGACGACGACGACGACGACGACGACGACGACGACGACGACGACGACTACGACGACTGCGGACAAGACTCCGATTCGGATTCGCACGCGGAGAACTACGCGGATCCCAATGCGCACGGCGGCAGCGTCCGTGCCCGGAGCGCACTGGAGGGGGGCGTTAAGTAATAGGTGGGGCGGGGAACATGACGCCAGTCATGCCCCAAGCCATAAAGAAATGGGCTCGAGTGGGTTGCCTCCACGACGGCAAGACACGGCAAAAATGAGCCTGGATTGAGGTGCCAGCGGTGGTCTCCCGTCTGCCCCACGAGCCCCGAATCCTGCCGACACCGCCGCCGTGATCAGGATCATCTTCCCTCGGTGGAGGCAGCCGCCGATACTGGCAATGGTCCCGAAAACTATGCGATGTCTGGATCTTTCAGTACGCGGTCCCCAAGAAGCCCCGAGCCCTTTCCCAGGGCCGGCTCTTCGGCCCGAGCTGCTTCTTTACTCTCCCGAGGTCCAGCCAGGGCCCCTGGAAGCCAAAAGCTGCCAAAGACCTTTCGTCGTAGTTTGCAATCACGGCGCGGGAATGTCTGGGATCGTTCCCCTGGGCCCTCGTGGGAAAAATGCACCATCGTGAAGATCACGGCCGGCGCCCAAAACCACATGTTCCTGCACAATCTGTCGCACCGGATCGATATGTGAGGGTCCCGGGGCCCGAAAACCGGGACTCGCCATCGCTCGGACGTCAATTTTTTGTATTTTTTCGGTTTCGTGCGTTGTTTTTTCGCCAAATGGTCAAGGATGCTCCTCGACGGTCCTCGCCGAGAAAAAAAACGCACACGTCCGAGCGATGCCAAGGGGAGAACTCGCCCGATTCGAAAGAATGCCGTCCGTCGCCGACACGCGCCCCTGTCGCCGGGCGGCGCCGCCGGGCGCCCCCGTCGCCGCCGTGGGCCCGCCAGGGGCAGCGTCGGAGGTGCCGCCAGGGTGGCCCAGGGTTTATGTCTATGTTTGTGTTTATGTTTACGTTCATGTTTATGTTCATGCGTATACCGTTTCATGATTGTGCTTATGCTGTTATGGTTCTCGAACGCGCCGTCCGTCGCCGCCGTGGGGGGCGGCGCGGCGCGAGAACATTTGAAGCCCAGAGGACACCGCCGCTGTCGCCGTCCGTCGCCGCCGCCGCCGCCGCCGCCGCCCTCCTCCTCCTCCTCCTCCTCCTCCTCCTCCTCCTCCGCCTCCTCCTCTAGACGGGGGAAACCAAGGAAAAAAAACAAAACAAACGAACAACGGCACACACATATGAAATGTTGGCGTTCCGCGCGGGTTTCTCCCACCTCCCTGGCGGTCGAAACGCGCCAGGGGCGGAGTTTGAAGCGCCGCTGGGAGGCCCAGCGCGGATCCAATAAATCCGCGCGGAGCGCCAGAAGCTGATGTTTATGGCGTTTGTTCTTCATCGATTCTCGTCGTCGTCGCGTCCGTCGCCGCCAGGCGGGCCCGGAGGAACTCCTTTTCCGAGGGCTGGGACCCCTCCGCCTCCTCGTCCAGGTCCTCGTCTTCGTCCTCGTCCTCCTCCTCCTCCTCCTCCTCCTCCTCCACCTCCCATGCTCCTCCTCCTCCTCCTCCTCCTCCTCCTCCTCCGCCTCCTCCTCCTCCTCCTCCTCCTCCTCCTCCTCGCCGTCCGTCGCCGCCGCCGTCGCCCTCCGTCGCGTCCGTCGCCGCCGGGCGCCGGGAGCTGCCGCCGTAGGGGGGGCGGCGCGGCGGGCGCGGCGCAGGGCCTGCCGCCCTCGCCGCCGCGGCCGCCGCCCGCCGCGGCGCCGTCGGGCCCCCGTGCCTCCAGGCGGCGCAGCTCCTGCCGCGCGGGGCAGGCGGCCTCTGAGATCCTGGCGTATCGCCCCTCCTCCTCCTCCTCTCCTTCTCCTCCTCCCCTTCTCCCCCACTCATCCTCCGCCTCCTTCCTCCTATCCTCCTCCTCCTCCTCCCATTCTCCTCCTACTCCTCCTCCTACTCCTCCTTCCTCCCCTCCTCCTCTCCTCCTCCTCTCCTATCCTCCTCCCATTTCTCCTCCTCCTCCTCTCCTCCTCCTCCTCCTCCTCCTCCTCCTCCCCTCTTCCTCCCATTGTCTCCTTCCCATTTGCCTCTCCTCCTCCTCCTCCCCTCCTCCTCCCCTCCTCCTCTCCTCCTCCTCTCCCATTCTCCTCCTCCCATTTCTATCCTCCTCCTCCTCTCCTCCTCCTCCTCCTCCTCCTCTCCTCCTCCCGTTCCGCCTCCTTCTCCTTCTCCTCTCCTCCCCATTCCCTCCTTCTCCTCCTCCTCCTCCTCCTCCTCCTCCTCCTCCTCCTCCTCCTCCTCCTCCCCCTCCTCCTCCTCCTCCTCCTCCTCCTCCTCCTCCTCCTCCTCCTCCTCCTCCCGTCCTCCTCCTTCTCCGTTCCTCTCCTTCCTTCTCCTCCTACTCACTCTCTCCTTCCTTGTATCCCCTTCTCCTCCTCATCCTCCTCCTCCTTCTCCTCCTCTCTGTTCCCCCTTCCTCCCATCCTCCCATCCTTCCTCCTTCTCCTCCTCCCATTTCTCCTCATCCTCCTCCTCCCATTTCTCCTCCTCCTCCGCCTCCTCCTCCCCTCCTGCTTCCTCCTCCTTCCTCCTCCCCTCCACCCCCCTCCCTCACCCTCCCCCTCCCCCTCCCCCTCGTCCTCCCCCTCCCCTCCTCCTCCTCCTCACCTCCTCCGCTCCCCTTCCTCCTCATTCTCCTCCTCGTCCTCCTCCTCCCCTCCTCCCATTCCTCCTCTGTTCCATCTCTCCTCCTAACATGCTTCTCCACAGTCCTCCTCCTCCCCCCCCCCCCCCATTCCTGATCCTCCTGCTCCTCATCCTCTCCTCCTCCTCATCCTCCTCCTCCTCCAATTCCTCCTCCTCCTCCTCCTTCTCCTTCTCCTCCTTCTCCTCCTCCCCCTCCTCGAGCCAGACGTGTTCGCCCAGATTCGGGCCCCAAGACCCTCACAGGTCGACCCGGCTCGAGTGGCGCAGAAAGATGGGGGCGGGGGCTCCAACCGATGTTTCACGATGTCGGGATTATATTCGAGACGTCGGATCTCAGGGATGGCTGGGCGCCCACCAGAGGGGCGTTGGGCTGCCGCTGAGCTTCACCTCGGCCTGCTCCAGCGGACGAAGGACATTATCCGCCACCGTGCACCCTGGCACGTTGGGGCGTGCCCGAATGCCAAGCCCTGCCCGGTAGGCCCTCCCGCTCTCTCGCCACCCCGAGCCGTCTGCGCCGCCCCCGCTCTCGAGGCACAAACCCTTGCAAAATACGACGGCGTCGCACTCTCGAGGCCACAACCCGATGTAAGATGCGACGACTTCGCGGCTATTGGGCTACCATCTTGGGACCGAAGATTGCCTTAGAAGGCCTTCCGGCGGCCCAAGACGGCCCCACGACGACCCCCAGTAGACCCACCATACGGCCAAGAGGGCCCCAAGCAGGCCCAAGAGAGCCCAAAGACGGCGTAAGAGGGTCCCAAAGGATCCCCAAGACTGCCCCATAACAGGCCAAGCCAGCCTCAAGACGGCCCAAACGAAACCCATAAGAGCTCCTGAAATCCGTTACTGTGCCTTCGGGCACGGAGTGGGCGTGTCCTCAGGCCCCTTGTTGTAGTCCTCAATCCAGAGGGCCAAATCTCTCGCGGTGCAGGGCGGCTTGTCACATGACTCTTTCGGGCCCTGAAAGGCCCCCAGACGGACCAAGAAGGCTCCCAGAGGCCCCCAAGACGGTCCGAGAGGCCTCCAAGATGCCACCCCAGAGGTCCCCAAGAGGCACAAGTCATGATTCCAATGGGTTTTTGGAAGGTTTTGGCATGCTCGCCTTTTCGGCTTCCCGCGCTCCAAGACGGCCTAAGAGGCGCCAAAAATCGCCCCAAGACAGCCTAAGAGGCCTTCAATAGGGCACCGAAACGGCACAAGAGGGCACCAAGACTGCTAAAGAGCCCCCAAGGTGGCCCAAGACGCCCACAAGACGGCTCCAAGAGGGGGCCCAGACGGGGGAACCGAACGGACATTTCGAATTAGGAGGCCCAAAGAGGCCCCGTGAAGCCCCGAGAGGCTCCCACGAGGCTCCCACGAGGCCCCAAGGATACCCCCAAGAGGATCCAAAACTGCCCCAAAAAGGCCCCCGAGAGCGCTCCGAAGAGACCCGACGAAGCATCCTTGAGGACTCTCACCCACAATCCAGGCACGGTGGCGAGATGGGCCGAAGGCCATTCGATATACTAGAACCATCGCGCGCGCCTCGCGCGCGCTGAGGTTCTAGCGCAGGCTGGGGGGTCGCTGCAAGAGCTTGGATGGCGCCATCATGCACAAGCGCGTGCCATAGTCGCACCCAGCGTCGCCCTCATCCTCATCCTCCATATCATATTTTCGCCACCAAAAACGTAAGCATCATGGCCATACTCAGCAACAAAAACACTTATTTTAAGTATGTTCGCTCCGGCCTGCTCACGTGCCAATCAATACGTATAGCCCAAACCCTCGGTACACGCCCTCGTCGTCTTCGATCGTACCCCCTTGGGGGTGTATCTTCCTTACTTGCCACGTGGATTTAGTGCAACCCCTAAGACAAGGGAAGAGAAGACGGGTGGAAGGGGGAGGGAGAAGAATGGAGCACGAAAGAAATTAGAAGTAGGGGGCAAGGATCAGAAAACGAGTGGTAGAACCAGACGGGCAGATCAGGTGGGCGAACTATAGCGGGCAGTTCGGGAAGGCGGGCCCAGGTGACCAGGTCGAGCAGGCGGGTTGCTGAAGCGTGGGTCCTGCATGAATCGCGAGGACGTCTCGAGCGATAGCGTGATTCCCATGTAAATCGTGAGAAAAGCCAAAAGCGAGAGCGTGATTCCTGAGCGCCGATAGCGCATCGCCTGACTAAACTGCAAGGAAGCCCCGCGCGAGAGCGCGATTTGGGAATAGATTGCGGGAAAGTATCAGGCGGGAGCTGTTGTTGTTGTTGTTGTAAACTGAAGGCCAACGACACAGTGTGAGCCCTGTGACTTTCCCTGGAAAAAGAAACAAGGTGCGAGCCCCCGTGGAATCATTCGATTGACAAAATAGAATGGTCACTTGGAGGGGGATTAACCATACTTATTCAGAAATGAGAATTCAAAACAACAACAAGGATAGCACCAGTGCACCAACACCAACACTAGTAGCATCAAGGCGAACATCCTGGCTCAATGCTGCTAACCATGCCGTCACGCCAAACTCGCCTATCATCCTCATCCTCATCATCATCCTCATCCTCATGCGAATGGTCATCATCCTCGTCCTCATCGTCATCTTCATCTTCGTCATCAGAACTATCCTCATCATCAGAAGCATCAGCATCGACATAGTCATCACACTGGTCCGCCCTCAGGGCCTCCGTGAAACCTCTTGGGAGCCTCTTGGAAACCTCTTGAGGGCGACCAGGGACTATATCAAGCTGTTTGTGCGAAGGCATCATCATAACCACCAGGATCAACATCACCGTCATCACCATCACCATCGCCATCATCATCATCATCATCATCATCACCATCGTAAACGTTGGCATGATAGGAATCACCATCATCGTCAGCATCCTGAGCATCATCATCGTCATCATCACCACCCATCATCATCATCACGCATCATGATCACCCACCACCGTCATCACCATCACCATCACCATCATCGTCAGCTGCATCAGCATCAGCATCATCAGCATCACCATCACCATCACGACCATCACCATCATCAGCAGCAGCATCAGCATCAGCATCATAATCAGCACCAGCGACGTCTTCATCTTCTTCTTCATCATCACGATCATCATGAAGCATCCGCATCAGCACAACAGCATCAGCATCAATATTACCATCATCGTATGGATCCTAATTATCGCAAGCCATGAACATCAACATCGTCGCCATAAACATACTTATTAGCATTGCCGAAATGCCGTCCACTGGATGTTTCCAAAGAGGCTCGGACAGGCGTGCCGCGTGTGCGAGGCTCGGACAGGCCGTCGGGAGCGAAGGAATCCAGCATCAGATCGGATGCGTGCATTCGGGAGCATTGTCAAGGCGTGGGGGGCACTGCACGAGCCGTCGGAAGGCGTCTTGAAACGCCCTGGGTGTTTAAGTGTCTCGCGGAATCTCTTTGAGTCCCGTTTCGGGGCATTGCGGGATCGGACAGGCCGTCGGGAAGGAAGAATTTTGGCATCCTGGGGGCCTCTCGGAAGCGTGTCGGGAACCTCGTGGGGGCGAGGTGGGACCGTCTTGGAGCCATCTGGAGCTGCCTGGGGCCGTCTGCAGGCCATCTGCAGGCCATCTGGGGCCGTCTTGGCGGGCTAGTGTGCCGTCTCGCAACCATGGTCGGCAGTCGACTGTCTTGGGCTTCTCTGGTGCTCCTTTAAATCCATTCTTGGACCACCCCGAGGCTCCAGAGGTTTCTCGGGAGCGAAAAGGCTGGACCTTCAAACACCTATGGTTTTCTGCAAGTGTTTGAATGATTCTCGCCCCTTGGAAGCCTCTTTGGGGCCTCCCGGAACCGTCCTGGGGCCACATTGAGCTGTCTTAGGCCGTCTGGAGGCTAGCTGGGACCGACTTGGCGGGCTCGAGCTATCTTCGGCCGCATTGGAGCCATGTTGAAGGATCTTGGGGCCCCAGTCGACTGTCTTGGGCCGCTTTGGGGCTCCTCGTGGGCCATTGTTGAACCAACCTGCGGCCTGAGGGGCCTGTCGGAAGCGAAAAGGCGGGGATGCTAGCCTCCTGGGGGCCTCTGGGAAGCCTCTTGTGAGCCTCTTGGGGGCCTCTGGAGGCCGTCTTGAGGACATCTCGAGGTTTCTCTGATGGTCTGGAGTTCCAAGTGCCCCACGTATGCAAACGATGAGGACGATACTGCTGATGAAGGTTATGAAGACGATTCTGCTGCTGGCTATGACGAAGCTCATCGATCCCCTCTGAGCCAGGAGGAAAATCTCAATGGACCGCGTGGACCGTGGAGTCGTTTGGCCCCCCTCCCGCTTCAGCAGACAATTTATATCAGCACCGCCCCCTGCAGCTTCTTATGGCGGCGGGCAGTTGATCTCAAGCGAGCCTGAAAGCAATGGGAGGGCGTGCCACAACACGAGTATTCTCGCAGTGTGGGCGGCAACAAAATGCAGCAACGTAATCGGCGCGTATCAAACAGGCCAGAGCATTGCCAAACAACAGGAGGAGACAGGATGGGGAACCAATGGGGGCTCACGGGGCCTTGATAAAAACGACCTTAATTTCCGAACCATTTTTCGAACAAAACTCTCATTCGAGGACAACGTGGATAATGGAAGGAAACGAGGTCAGTGCCGTCATATGGACGGGTAGAATCCCGCATTGATGCCTCACCTCCCTCCCCTCCTCCCTCCTCTCCCTCTCCTGCTCTCTTTCTCCTCCAAACGGTTCCTCCGCCGTAGTAGCAATTGTGAGTCCCCCATTTGCCCTCCCCCTCCTTTGTCGCCTATCATCCCCCGCTCCTAATCCATCAACACCTCCTTCTCATCATCTTCGGCCGCTGCTTCTCGACCCTCTTCTTCTCCCCCCTCTCTTCGTCGTTGTCCTCCTCATCATCCTGCTATTGTTGTCCGCGCCTGCCGCCCAACGCCCACTCCTTTGCCGGTCCCGGCCCCTCTCCTAATCCTCCCCCTGGATCCCATGTTCGGTACCCCGAGGATTGGTGAATCACAGGCGGTGGAAACAGGAGGACGACGACATGGACGACTGAGCGGAAGAGGTCGAGATGACAGCGGGGCAAGTGAGGTGCGCGCAGTATTTCCAGGGTGCGGGCAGACAAGAAACTTTCGGAGAGAAATCGGACTTTTGATCACCGAAGTCTCTCTCTCCTCCTGCGTTTCTACAGATAGTACGCGCTGAGCCAGCTGTGCCATATGGGGAACGCAAATCTGCAAACCGGGCCGTTCGCGCAGTCCACGACTGCGTGCACATGGGCTCTCCGGTGGAAGTTGGCGCAGCGCACTATTCCAACGTATCGATTTGACCGGTTCGCCGTATTGCTCCTCCCCTCTGCTCCTCCTCGGTCAAAGGATGGGAGGTGGATTGAAGGAGGGAACGGGCGGGGGTTGATGGCCACAGATATGATGGATGATCGTGCGCGGGCATCTCTGCCTCAACGCTATGCCGGCCACGCGGTCGAGACCAAGAACCGCCAGAGATTGCCGGCGCATCTTGAAATCAAGTGTGCCTTCACCCCTGCGTGTAATTTGTGTTGCCTTTACGTCCTAAGCGGAATTTCCAAATGTTTAGGCATCCCCTTCACGCGAATCGTGCTCAACAGGAGTGCAGCGCGCCTGCGCACGCTTGCTCCGCAGCAGCGCCTCCTGGATGGGATACTCGGCGGACGGGAGCTTTTATCGACGCAATCGCCGTCTTCCTTCCAACGCGGGGCCGGCGCAGGGCGCAAGAGGGCGGTGTTGAAGTACGGACGGCGCCTGCTCTTCCGCGCCTTTACGCGCGAAGAAGGCGCTCTCCTGCCGCTTTCTGGCCGGCGAAGACAACGACGAGGACGAGGTGGTCGACGACCACGCCGCCACCACCATCACCGCAAACCCCTCCTGCCGCTGGCCACCATCCTGCGCGCTGCCAAAGTGCCCGCGGCTGGGTGCCCGCCGCAGTGACGCCGAGAGGAGCGTGGATCAGAGGTCGCTACCGCAGGTTCGTGTCGTGACGATCTGGACGTGGATCTGTGACACCGGGTGGATCCTTCAACACTGAACGATCGGCGGCATTTCGATCGCCAGATTATTCCATATGTGCCGACTCTGGGCCACTGGCGGCGTTCGACCTCGGGGTCGCCGCCGCGTCGACACGACGCGAACCTGCCGTAGTTGTGGTCCTGCCCAGGGTGTCCCCGCCTTCTCGCGCCATCTCGGGGTCCCTGGAGCCCTCTGGGCCTCGCAGGACAGGCCAGACATCGCTCGATATCCCTGCGAGCTGCGCGGCAGGGCGGGCGGGCCGGGGCCGCGCTTGCGTGCTGGCCTGGCTGTGGGGCCCCGCTGGACCCGCGGAGGGGGTGAGCTCTTCCAGGGCTCTTCCCTCGTCGACGTCGTCGAGTCTGGCCACCGCGCCGCTCGCCGCGCCCCCTGCCTCTCAGAGCGGCTTGGCGGCGGCGGTGGCGCCCGCGCCTGGGCAGCTCTGCCCGCGGCGTGAAGCGGAGGAGGTGAGGGGGCGCAGGTGGTGGATGAGGAGGACGATAAATATGATGGGGGCGGGATGGGACGGGGGAGGGTGAGCACGACCAGCAGGGAGCCGCTCCATAACCTCCTCCTCCTCCTCCTCCTCCTCCTCCTCCTCCTCCTCCTCCTCCTCCTCCTCCTCCTCCTCCTCACTCCTCGCCATGCACGCAGCCCGTCCCTGCTCCTCCTCCTGTCTATGTCCACGTTCTCTCCCCTCATTATCAATATTATCCTCCTCCTCTTCCTCCTCTTCCTTGCCCCTACATCATTATTCCGCATCCTGTTTTCATCCCCACTCTTGCGCTCCAGGCTGCCATCAAGCTAAAGTAATTATCATTGGGAGCTCGCGTGTGTTCTCCGCTTGATCGTCCGAGAGTATTGTGGGCAGGCGGAGGGTAGCCGCTGTCCTCGTAGAGGTCCATGATGTTCGCGCGCCTCTCTGCTGCCGTGCCGCAGCGGCCCGGCGCGTCCTCGGTAACGACTGGAAAAAGCACTGCTGCGCAGCCTCGCGTCCAGGCTTCACCCCCCTTCCCTCGCGCCCCTGCCTCGGGCACCACGGTGCACGAAGCAGCGACTTGCTGCTCCAGCCACCTCCCTCCATTCTTGCTCCTCCTTCCCTGTCCCAACCTCGTCCTCCTCCTCCTCCTCCTCCTCCTCCTCCTCCTCCTCCTCCTCCTCCTCCTCCTATTCCCCCTCCTCCTCCTCCTCCCCAGCGCCAGAAGTACGTCACACAGACTACGGAACTCCAGAAGCTCGTCGAGACCATCCTGGAAGCCAGCGGTCGGCACTCCAAACTCGTCGAGGAAGCCAAGACCACTCAACAGGAGATCCAGAGCCTCGAGAGCCAGTACAACATGGCCAAGCAGGCCGCTATGCAAGCGGCCACAAAGGATGAAGACCTTCTCTCGACTTTGCAGGGTGTCCTTGCAGCTCGCATGCCGCCTGGCAGCAGGGCGCCGCCCGACCTCTGTTCGAAGGTGGCTGAGCTTGCCTCCTATTTCGACGACCTCACCGCCCAGCACGCGCAGGCCCAGGCGCCTGGGCCGCGGCCGTGGGACGAGGAAGGCTTCCCTGCCGTCGGCCAGTGCCCAGAGGACGAACCAGAGGAGGACGCTGGCGAGGCCACGGGCGCGGCCTCCAGTGGCGCTGACGCGCCCCCCGCCGCAGGCCAGCAGGCCAACCCCGCCGAGCACGTGCCGACTCCGACCGACACCGAACTCGACGACGGCAAGATGGACGAGTCGGAGTCCCTGGTGCGCGCGGCGTCCGCCCTCCAGACCGTGGCCAGCGGCATGGCGGAGATCCAGGGCGAGAATGGCCCAGAGGCCAAGCGGGCGAAGGCGGCGGCAGCATCGATCGGGGTGGCCGCCTCCGCAGCCGCTGGCGCCACAAGGCCAGCTACGTCGCGTTCCTGACGGAAACCTCTACACGTTCGCCACGATCAACGGGTCGTGCTGGGGAGCAGTGAAGGCCTTTGTTGAGTCCGCCACTGCGAAAAAATAACTTTTATCTGCGCTCAAGAGTGCAAACTTGAGTGAGGGGATCGCATCACGCGTCAGATTCAATGGTGCTTCGCACGCGGCTGGCTCGCCCATATATCGCCAGCCGCCCGCAGCCCCTCGGGTGAACCAGTCTCGGGGGTGGCGGTTTGAGTTCGGGACGGCTTGGACTTGGGGGTCCAGCCTCTTCCCTTCCCTCCCGCGACGGACAGCTCCAGACTCGCTGGAGTTGCCATCGAAGCGCCAGGGGTCCCAGCCTTCGGTTTGGTGAGCGCTTATTTTCAGGCTTCTGAGGGTCTCAACGGGACCAACCCAAAACTGCTGGCCACCATCGGCCAGACCCAAGATCTCGCTGGCAAGCCTCTCATTGTCGCTGGTGATTTCAATTTGCAGCCAGAGGGGATTCAGAAAAGCACAGATTGTCTTACTCGTGCCACGATGCCGGTTGCGGCGCCCACCGCTGCCACCTACTACACTAAGAAGACGAAGTCGACCATCGATTTCTTTATCCACAGCCAGGCCTTGGGGCCCTGGCTGAACCCCCCTCGCCCCTTGGCCCCCTATCCTCTCTCCCCCCATCGCCCTGTTATCATGACCCTGCGAGCGCAGGACAACGTTAAGATCCCGACGCTCCTCAGGCCCCAGAAGCTCCCCACTAGGACGCCCATAGGACCTCAGCTCCCGTCGGTAAGTTGGCATCAGACAGCTGCAGTGGTAGATTATGCTCTCCAACTTCTCGGAGATGCTTCCCAGCCCCTCTCCGACCAGCAGCGCTCCACCGTCCTGGACCACGTGTACTTCACCCTCGTCCAGGACCTTGAACACACACTCAGCGTGAAAACGGACGCCCCCCTCAAACCCAGCAGAACTTCCAGGGCCCACCCCCCCCCCAGATCCACTGGGCCTCGGCGAGTGCTAAGTGTTCCCAGGGACGTAAATGCTGGACGGCCTACTCCAGGCCCCTTCGGTGGCTCCAAAAGCGGCTGCAAGGTTTTCGGCGCAGCATACAGGATGATGATATCCAGGAATTTCGGGACACCCTGGACAGTTTGGAAGACAGCCCAGATAGCTCTAACACCTCTCCTGCCCTGGCCCAGGGGCTGCAGGAAGTTCGTATAGCTGCAGGACTCTTGCATGAGGATTTCCAGGCGCAGAGGCTCAACACTGCGCTGGGCATCCAGATTTTAAATGATCTGCTCGAGCAGGTCGGCAAGATTATCGGCTCCGAACTTGCCGCCGAGCACAGTAAGGACGGGCAGGAGTGGAGGAATTGGGTGCAATCTTCTATGAGAGGTGGGGTGGGATGGGCGCACAGGTGGACGAAGAAGCTCGAAGCCTGGACGCCAGTCTCTGTTGTGCATCGCCAGCGTGTGTCTTGGCGCCCGCAGCACATCCTCCAGGTTGAGGCCGACAGGCTCGCCGAGATTTGGAACGTCCGCCCCGAGGCCCCTCCGCAGTGGGTTCCCCCGACCGACGACAGAGTGGCCCTGGGACCCATCACCCCCGAGCGCCTCCGCAAGGTTTCTCGTAGTTTCCCGCGCGATGCGGCCTCAAGTTGGGACGGAGTGCATCCACGTCACTTCGCCATGCTCGACGACGGGCAAGCCGACCTAGTCTGTACGTTGATCGAGCTTATTGAGCAGATCGGGCACATGCCATCGCAGCTGCAGGGTGCTATGTCTACTCTTATGCTCAAACTCAAACAGCAGGAAGATATCAATGCACAACCATCCTTTCGGTCGATTGGCATGCCCCCTGCTCTGCATCGTGCGTGGGCCCGTCTGCGAAGGTCTGCGGCCCGCGAGTGGGAATATCACCACAAAAGACCTTCCATTGCACACCAGGCGGGGCACTCCATCGTGGAACTCGTCTATGCGCAGTCGCTCGAATGTGATTATCATGCTTGTCGTGAGGAACCCCAACACTCCGCTCAAGTTCTATGGGACCCCTCGAACTATTATGAACATGTTGACCGCGAGTGCCCCGCCAAGCGTGCTGTAGCTGCTGGGTTCCCGTGCTGTTTGCTCCGCATCATCCTCGCTCAGTGCGGAAGTTCCAGGTTTGTTGCCATGCAAGATGTGCGTGCCAGTGCCGGCAAGGCGTGGAGGGGACTAATTGCTGGGTGCGGGTGGGCGACGTACCTGGTGCAAATGCATGTGCTCGCTCCCCTTGACCAGTGGACGGCCGCGCACAGCCACGTCCGTCTTGCGATGTTTATCGACGATCTGTTGCTGCAGTGCCATGCCAGGAGCTATGATGCAGTGATTCGCCAGATGTGTTCGGCGGCCAGGTCTTTAGCCACCTGTATCCAGCGCGAGCTTAAGTGCCAGATTGCTAACAAGAAGAGCCAGGTTTTAGCCTCCAGCCAGGACCCCCAAAACAAGCTTCGGAAGACCCTCGGGACGCCCGCGGGGCCCTCCACGGACATCTCAGGACCCAACCTCGGCATCGAAAGCGGAGCTGGACGACCCCAAAGGAGATGGAGGAGAGGAAGGAAGCTTTTGGAGCGCATAAACAAGATCAAGAAACGCATGACCCGCATTAAAATGATCAAACATGCTGGAGGCAACGGAAAGAAACTGTATAATACTGGCCTGGCTGCGGCCACCACCTTCGGAGTGGAGGTCACGGGTATCAACAACACGATGCTCGTGCAGGCCCAGTCTCAGTACTTAGCCGCGGCAGGTCCTAGGTGCGCCTCGAGGGGCCGTACTCTCGCCCTCCTCATCCCCCAGGACCCCCTGTGGAAAGCGGGCCCCGGGCCCGCGCTCATGTGGCACCGTCTCGTCTGGGAGGCCCAAACCCAACCCGGCAAGGCCGTGGCCAGTCTCCAGCAGCTCAGCCTCTGGGGTGAGGCTGTCTTGCCGAGGGTTTCCAAAGCGTGGGGCTCCTGCAGGGGCCCTCTCAGTGCGGCGGCCCTTTCGTTGGCCAGGGTGGGGTGGTCGTTCCAGGGGCCCTTTCGGTTCGTGACTCCTGCAGGACTTGAGTACCCCCTCCCAGGAACCTCCCCAGCCTACATTGCCAAGCAGCTCGAGATTGCCTGGCACGATCGCCTCGCAGAGCGGGCTGCTGCCAAGATGGGGTTTCAAGGTGAGCAGCTCGACGTCGCAGCACTCCGCACTGTCCTCAGGTCAGCCGACTTGACCAAGCAGCAGCGCGGCACGCTGCTGGCCTTTGCCACACAGAGCATCTGGACTATGGAGCGCGCCCTGTCTGCGGGATATGATGTGCCCCAAGGTTGCCCATGTGGACACCACAAAGATGACCTCCAACATCGCCTCCTGGAGTGCCCCAAGACCGCCAATGCCAGAGAAGAGTTCACTAGTGGGGAGCTTCGTAGGTTGAAAGACCCGATCTCTGGCACCTCCCCCCTCCACCTCGGGTTCCAGTTTAAGCCCGATTTCGTGGGCTCCCCCCCTCCTGGTACAGGCCTTGAGGCCGCCCAGTTCTGGGGTCGAGACCCCCATTTAAGGCCTGAGGAAGCGTTCAAAGGGGATGTGTTTATAGACGGCAGCTGTACGAACCACGGCCACTATGATTTCAACGCTGCAGCGTTTGCCGTAGTGTGCATGGTTGATGGCGACGAGTTTGCCACCATTAGTGGCCGCGTGGGGGCCCTGGGATCCCAAACCTCGTGGGCGGCTGAGCACCTCGCGGCCGTGGCGGCTGGTAGACTCTCGAGTCAAGTCGCCAACGCTTATTCTGATTATAAAGGAGTGCTGCAGTTGCACGGGGAGGCAGGCTACCCCCGCCGAAACCTGTGGTCTGGTTGTAAAGTTCTCGCGGGATGGGGTTATTTCGACCTCGGCCCCAAGCTCCAGAAAGCCAAGGCTCACCAAAATCTGGAGCTGCTGCCACCCGACAGCGAAGAATATCGCATAGCCAGAGGTAACGATGCCGCCGATGAGATTGCCAAGGCCGCCGCGAACCTTGGCAGCCACCCCAGTACTAACGAGACAGAGCAGTATCAGAACGACACTGCTCTGCTCAAGAAATACCTAGGATATGTTTCCAAAGCCCTTGGGGAGTGGCCTGCGATTGCCCCTCGTAGGGGCAAGGCGCTGGCCAAGCCTGCTAAGAGCCTCTCTCCCCCCTCGGGGGCTGCCTCGGCCTTGGCCTCTTGGGGCCAAAGTGCGCGAGACGCCGCGGCCCCTGCTGCCCCTCCCCCTCCTCCGAGGCCTCCCCCCTCGCCTCCGAGGACCCTGGGCCCCACAGGGCCCACCAGTGGCACCAGAGAGGCTCCAGCTGGCAATGTGTTGCGTGCAGACAGAGGTGTGGAAGCACCCAGGCCAGACAACGTCGTGAGAAGGAGGTCTGTCCTGGGCATTGCGCGCTGCACAACGATTTGCTCACCAATCCGAAAGGACACCTCCCATATTTCTTCGGTTTTGCGGATAACACCATCCCCTCGAGTATCATCCTGTGCTGGAAGTGCGGCTGCTTTGCCGAAGGCACTCGAGGCACAGGGTTTCAAAGTACATGCCCAGAATTCCCGCCGAACCACGGTCGCAAGCTGCAACGACAGCGAGCCATGGAGGGTAGACACCCCAAAGGTGCGGCCCGTTCCCCGATTGTGTTGAAAGCTCCCATCCCCTTGGCACAGCTAGCAGAGGAACTAGCTGAGCCTGACGCTGCCAGTTTCAACGAAAGCCAGCCGAGCAGCGTCGCGAGCTAGCCAAGGTCATAATCCGCACCGTGTTTCACGAAAGCCCCAATCCAGGGGATGCGGATTTCACGCCCAAGACGGCGAACCCACCCACAGTCAGAGCGCTGGTCCTCCTCCCGCTCCTCCTCCTCCTCCTTCTCCTCCTCCTCCTCCTCCTCCTCCTGCTCCTCCTCCTCGTCCTCCATCCGTCCCACTCTTTCGCCTCACTCTCCTCATCCTCCCACCCCCCCGTTCTCATTTCCCACCTACCCCACCCATCCCCACGTTCATCAGCCCCTTCTCTCCTCCCAGGAGAAGGACCCCGCGCTTAAGGAAGGGGAGACGATGGGGGTGAGGAGGGGGACCCCAGCAAACACGTCGGAGGTTTCGATGGCATTTGGCAGGAGGAGAACGGCGACAACGAGGTTGGATGGGGAGGAAAGGAAACGACCGAGGCATCGCCCTCCTCCTGGTCCCCCTGTCGTGCTCCTCCTCCTCATCCTTCTCCTTCTCCTGACCACCCCTCCTCCTCCTCCTCCTCCTCCTCCTCCTCCTCCTCCTCCTCCTCCTTGTTCTTATTCGTCCTCCCCCTCCTCTCCTCCTCCTCCTCCTCCTCCTCCTCGTCCTCCCTCGTCGTCCTCCTCCTCCTCCTCCTTCTCCTCCCCCCTCCTCCTCCCCCTCCTCATTACCAGCACCACCACCGTGATCAACATCAGCATCATCATCACACATATCACCACCACCACCACCATCACCATCTTCACCACCATCACCATCACCACCCCCATGTTCATCATAATCATCGCCACCATCCTCATCATCACCATCACCACCATCACCATCATCATCAGCAGCCGCATCAGCAGCAGCCTCAGCTTCATCATCAGCAACAGCAGCATCATCATCGGCGTCATCAGCATCACCATCATCATCATCAGCACCAGCATCACCACCATCACCATCATCATCGTCAGCAGCATCATTAACAGCATCATCATCACCATCATCAGCAGCAACATAATTGCCATAACCATCAGTAATATCACCAACAGCTGCACCATCACCGTTACCATCACCACCAACATCATCAGCACCAGCACTAGTACCACTACCAGCATCAACAACAACACCATCAACATCACAATCAAGATCCCCATCGTTCGTCTTCACCATCATTTGACATCCATCGGAAGAATATGCCAGCAGCAAACATCAAAGTGGACAGTTGGCCGAATGTGGTTGACAAGATGGGCATGTTACAGGATGCGGATGGAGCAAGGAGCCATCATCTCTGACCCTCTAAGTTGTCGTGCTACTCTCCCATCCCCCACCCATCTCCCCTCTGATCGTTCGCATCCACCCTCGATCGTTCCTCCGCCCCCTCCTTCTACCACCCTCC
>CAUYUJ010012858.1:179429-194429 GCA_963575745.1 Prorocentrum cordatum | reverse complement strand
CCAGCAACGGGTGTTCGCTTAATTTTTTTGCTGTTTTTCCGAAATGCTGCTCTCGCTGAGGCGCTGGCTTCATTTTCGGGCCACCGCTCATTCCGAATCGTGTTCCCGCTGCAGAGCTGGCCTTATTTCTGCGCTTCCGCTTGTTCCCAATCGTGCTCCCGCTGCAGCGCTGGCGTCATGTTTTCCAGCGCCATGCCACGGCGTGGTTCTCGGTCCTGCCAAATATGCTCCAAAATCCAGAAAATGACCCCCCGAACAAATCATCGGAAGTGATTACACATTCGGTGCCGATTCGTTTTTTGGGTCGCAGAAGCTCCCCCCCCACTTTAGGGCGTCGCCACGCCATGCTATGTCCGGTTCCGCGTTCTCCGAATCGTGCTCCCGCTGCGGCGCTGGCCTCCTTTCCGCGCGTCCGCTCGTTCCGAATCGTGCTCCCGCTGCAGCGCTGGCGTCATTATTTCCAGTGCCATGCCGCGACATGTTCTCGGTCCTTCCAAATATGCTCCAAAATCCAGGAACTGACCCCACCAGAAGAGATTACACATTCGGTGTCGATTCGTTGATTTGTTGAGCCGCAGAAGCCCCGCCTTTGGGGCGTCGCCACGCCATGCTATGTCATGCTACGCGTTGATCTTCAACATCATGCTATGCCATGTGATACTATGCCATGCTGCGACATCCGATTGTGCGGACAGAGAAGAGATCTACGCCATGGTAAGGGATGGGAGGGAGGGGTAGAACGTCAGGAGTGACGCGAGCGCACCTAGATTGTTCCTTCCCCTCTCCCTTCTCCCCCTCCCTCTCCCCTTCCAACTCCTACTCCCCCTCCCCCTCCCCCTCCTCTTCTTCCTCCTCCTCCTCCTCCTCCTCCTCCTCCTCCTCCTCCTCGTTCCCCTCCTCCTCGTTCCCCTCCTCCTCCTCCTTCTCCTCCCCCTCCCTCCACCTCCTCGTTCCCCTCCTCCTCCCCCTCCCCCTCCCCCCTCCCCCCCCTTCCCTCGCCCCTCCCCCCTCCCTCGGGAACCCGGAGCCCGTCCTCCGCCGCCGCACACGGGGCGGCCGCAAGGGCGGCAGCCGACCTCGCTCGCCGCCGTCGGCCGGCCGCCGCCGCCAGCGGCGTCCTCGTCCTCGGCGGCGTCCTCGACCTCGTCCTCCAGCGCCGGCGTCCTCGTTGCCGTCGTCGTCGTCCTCGTCCTCGTCCTCGGCGTCGTCGTCATCGTTTCCGTTGTCGTCGTCGTCGTCGTCGCGGGCGACGGCAACGTCTTCGCCTTGGAGGTTATCGGCCTCGCACAAGCTCCTTGTCGTCGCCGTCGCCGCCGCCAACGACGTCCTCGTCCTCGTCCTCGTCGCCGTCGTCGTCGTTGTCCTTGTCCTTGTCCCAAGCGTCGTCGTCATGGATTCCGTCGTCGTCGCCGCTGGCGACGGCGGCGTCTTCGCCTCGGAGTTTCTCGGGCATTCTCGATAGTCTCGCCACCGCGGCCCAGAAATGACAGCCGGGTTTGAAGCCCATTAGGGGGCGGGGACAGAGTTTGAGCGGATTTTGCTCCGAAGTCGTAGTCGTCGTCGCCGTTGTCGCTGGGGGGAAAGGGGAGAGGAATGATGACGAGGATGGTGATGAATAGGATGATGAGGAGGGAGGGAAAAGGGTGAGGAGGAAGGAGGAGGAGGAGGAGGAGGAGGGAGGAATGAGGGCAAAGCGGAGGGAACGGAGGGCGGACGGGCTCCACACGACACTCCAAGCCTGGGCCAGCCAAGCCGGACCTGAGGAGACTAGCCGGCCCTCATGATCGCCGAATCCTGTTGCGTGACCCCTGATGACCCCGCCGCGGGCCCCACCCGTCAGCACGCCAAATCTGGGGCCTTCCGACACGCGAGGAGGCCCTCAACAGTGGAAATTAAGCCTGGAAGCCCTTTCCAACCTTTGGGGCCCCATCCCTGACCTCCCGAGCATTGTGTGCCGCAGCCGGGGCCGGAGCCCAAGCTTGCGAAAACCCCCGCCGACATCGATGGACACCCCCCCCGGTCCCTGACAGGCAACGGCAAGAGGGGACCTGCTCATTGAGGGGACCATCGAGCTGGAATCGGCGATGCGTCGCCGAGAAAGGTCGGCCCCTGGCAGCAAATCCGCACGCTCCTGAGCGGGGCATATCGGCGATGACTGGGCGGTTGGGGGACAGTGCGCCATACCCCCTGAGCCCATGTCCCCCTGAATTGCCCCTAAATCCGTCCCTCCCTCAAGCGTTCCCTATGCGTTCCTCCTCCCCCTCCTCCTCCTCCTCCTCCGCCCTCCCCTGTCCTCGCGTTGCCCCTCGTCTTCCTCCCTCTACTCCATCCCCGCCCTGCTCCTGCTCGCGCTATCCCGGGCGGTCTGGTCATGCCTGCGTGCTACTATGCCGGGCGCTTGCACTCAAGGTTCCCGCGTTTCCTGCGTCCGCGCGTCCCCCAGCGGCCAGCGTTTTCTGATTTGAGCAACGCCGCTCACCCTGCCGGAAGGCACCCTCTGCTCCGCGGCGGTCGGCAAGCAACCCAGCGCCAGCAGGTCAATATCCGCTACTTGCTGCTGGTGCTGAGCTGCGGTTCCTCCTCCTCCCCCCCTCCTCCTTCTTCTCCTCCTCCTCCTCCTCCTCCTCCTCCTCCTCCTCCTCCTCCTCCTCCTCCTCCTCCCCCGGACTCCTCCCCCAGACTCTTCCCCCGGACTCCTCCTCCTCCTCCTCCTCCTCCTCCTCCTCCTCCTCCTCCTCCTCTCCGTTACCCTGACGCTGCTCCTGACGACCCCGCCGGCCGGCGCCTGGCGGGCCGCGGGGCGGACGGGGGCTGCCGGGCTCCCCGGGGCGGCGGCGCGCGCCCTGGCGCGCGGCGCGCCGCTCGCGCGCGCGGGGGGGCCTGCCAGTGCAGGGTGCGGCGCTGGTCGCGCCCGTCGTCCCGGAGAGGAGGGGGCGGGGGACAAGTGCAAACCCAAGACGCATCAATGATGTTGCAATAAACCCGCCCTCCGAGTCCCTTCTTTACCAACCGCTACCAAATGTGATCTCCATTGCGGAAAAAGGCCCCGTTGCAAGACAACCGTTTGAGAATCCTCTTTCGTGCCATACCACAAGTCCTGGGACCAGCACGCCGAATCAATGTCAACATGACTGTTGCGTCCTGAAAAAATCGGAACCGTGCCAGAACACCATTCCTGGGACTGCAAAGACAGCGAACTGACGTGACTGTTACGTCCTGACAGCACTCGATCGCGCCAAGACACCATTCCTGGAACTTCACTTGTACCAAACCTCTGTAAATTTTGGAACGAGAATGCGCGGCGATAAAGCGAGAGCCACGTTTAGAATAGAAACCGCCCTGCATCTGGAAAACTGCTGCAACAACTGTCGAAACGAGTGTGCGCGGAGCTAAGATGAGAACCAATTGTTCAAAACGGCCGAGCCTTCATCTGTGCGATGTTGCACACTTGATAACAAATGTGCGCATCGCTAATGCGAGAGCTACCGTTTGAAACAAACGCCCTCCATCCATGAGACTCTTGCAAGCTTGAAACGAATGCGCGCGGCGCTAAAACGAACATCACATTTTGAAAAGGGCCCGGCCTCCAACCGTGAAACTGTTGCAAGTTCAAATATTCAAAATCATACCTAGTAAAGAAGTATCTGGCGAAACGCCCAGCGGAGGAGGAGAATCGGGTGAATCGAAATCGGTGCACAGGTCCGAGAACCAGGTCTGGGGAGAAAGGACAGACGGCAGTGCGGGCCGCGGGAGGAGGATCGGGGGGAGGGGGAGCAGGAAGAGGGAACGGCGAGGACCGAAGTTCTTGATCATCTTTCAACGCACCCCCGGAGAGGTCCAGCAGGGGCCACAACAAAGGCCCACGGTCCCAAGGGGGCCCCAAAAAGATCGCTGGCCCGCCAGCTCCCCACAGGCTCCAGGAGGAATACCTAATGGCTGTAGACGTATCATCGCTGCCGGCGCAAGTCGCTGACCTCGAGCACGGGCCGGCCGATGCAGCTTGCTCGAAGGGCGCCATTGCTCTAGGAGGAGGAGGAGGAGGAGGAGGAGGAGGAGGAGGAGGAGGAGGAGGAAGAGGAGCAGGAGGAGGAGGACGACGAGGAGGACGAGGAGGCCTCCTGCTCCCGCGGATCGCTGGCGTCGTCATGCCGTGCGGGCCAGCGCGTCGGCGTGTGATGCGCGCGGCGGCCGGAGCGCACTGTACGACAGCCCGCGCACGCCCCGCGCAGCGGCAGATCTACGAGGCGGGCCTTGCCGCCGTGCCACTGCCCCCGCTGGTCTTCGAGCCGTCGGGCGCGCCCGCCTCTGCTGGGGGGGGAGGAGGGGGGGGGATCGCAACGAACGGACGGGGTAGAGGAGGGGCCCGACCATCAGAAACCTGCCACAAGAAACACGAACCTGAGAAACCAGGACGTCCATGGATCTTGTGGTGCGGGATTGTCACGCTCTCCATCGCAGAACCATCGAAATCCAAGAATCCCATGGCACCCTGGAGGCAAGCAGGGTGTTTCTTGGCAGGGGTCTCTACTGTAGCGGATCAGCGGAATGCTGTCGGTGTTTCTGGCGCCTCCTGGCGCTAGTGCCGCTAGTGGGGCGCCCGTGCACCGAGGAACGGAGGACAGAAGAGCCACCGTTGCTAGGTCGTTTGCCCATACTGTGGCGTTGCTTACTGCATGCCCCGCGTTCCTCTGGGTTGCCTGGTCTTGCTTCCTGATTGTGACGCTCCTCGCGGTTGCGGGGTCGTGTTTCCTGCCTGTGGCGCTGCTCACTGCATTCACGGGGTTGCTTGGTTTTGCTTCTTTGCTGTTATGCCCTGGATTGCTTGGTCTTGCCTCCTTACAGCAGTCCCTGGATGGCTAGGTCTCACTCCCCTGCTGCATTCCCCGGGCTGCTTGGTCGGGCCTCCTCGCCGCCTCGCACTGCCTTGCAGTGTCTTGCAAGGCCTGCCAACGTCTCGCAGTGCCTCGCAACGCAACGGGAGCCAAGAAACGCCCGAGCAGAGCCGGGGCAACGCTCAGGGGGGCGTAAGACAGGGGTACAGGGGACTCGGAAATCCCCGACGAGATCGTCAAAAAAATGACGAGGCCGAGCCTGCATTTTGACGAGGCCTCCCGCTGCAGACATCCCACGAAACTCCTACTCGTCAAAATCCGAGTCGCGGTCGTCAAAAAACGATGGCGAACCCGAGTCCTGGCAAACCCGGGTCTTAAGCTCAAATAAATACACACACACACACACACAGATAACAGGATTCCCCATATCTTCCCTATATTTTCTGGGTTCTTGTCTTCCCCCCCACCTCCCACACTTTCCTATATTTTCCGGGGAATCGACGAATAAATGCGTCTGTGTGTGTGTTTTTTCCCTCCTGGCGAATCAACACGGTGCCGCTCTGCCGACCTCCCTCACGGGGTGCGTTCCGTCCAGGACGCCGAGGCGAGCCCGGCTGTGGCGGCAGGCCCCAGAATGGGACGCAGGAGGACATACCAGTACTGTGCGTCCTCCTCGGGGGCGCGCGTCCGACCCGAGCATCTAGCATAACGAGCTTGTAGCGTACTGCTTCCCGAGCGGTACGGCCATGAAGCACCCGCCACGACGCATATACTATAAGATTTCTCGGTGCGCGCGTCGCCCCGGAGAGGGGGGGGGGGGGGCGACGCGCACATAGTATGAGTATGCTCGGGTGCCGCCGGCAGACGGGCGAGTGGGGGAGGGGCACCAGCATCGGGACGTCTTTGCTCCTCCGAGCTCCTCGGCTGTCCGTGGCCCAAGACCCCAAAGACCCCAGACCCCCAACGTCGTCTCTTTGTTCACCCTGTCTCGACATCTTCCCAGGGACCAGCCTTCGAAGCTGAGTCGTTTGGCGATCCTGGGGCCCGGTAAGGGCCCCAAGGCCTTTGTGAAGGGGCCCTGGGACACACAAATAAACAGACACAAATAACAGGATTCCCCATATTTTCCAATATTTTCTGGTTTTGTCTTCTCCCCCACTTCCCATATTTTCCCATATTTTCCGGGGAATCGACGATTAGTTGTGTCTGTGTTTTCTCCCCCTCCTGACTTTGGGGCGGCTGGTGGGTCTGCGCCTCCGAGAACATCTGGCCAGAGGCGGGATGCGGGCTTCCAAGGTCCACAGTGGCCAAGGGCCCCTGGGACACACAAACAAATATACACAAATAAAAGGATTCCCCGTGTTTTCTGCTGTTTTCTATGTTTCCGTCTTCTCCCCCACTTCCCATATTGTCCCGAATGTTCGGGGGAATCGACGATGAATTGTGTCTGTGTTTTTGTTCCTCCTTAATGGCCAATTGTTGGAGCCGCGTTCAGCCGTGGCGACGATGGGGGATCCTCATCCCTCCCGTCTGCTGGTGGACACCAGGGACGGGCCACCTCGGCCACCTCAGCCCATGCCCGGGGGCCGAGCCGAGGCCGAAAGCATCGCGCCGCGATGGGGGCCCGAGCCCGCCGCACTCGCTCTGCGGGGCGCCGCTCGACGGCCGCTCCAGAACGCCCAGGGGACGCTCCGAGGGCGGTCTGAGCATCGTTTAATCGACCCCTGTCGAAGCTGGCGTGGCCTTCCAACTGGTCGATGTACCCGCCTAGATGAACTATGGATGCTGCTCCCTGCGAGTTTCGCAGGGCACATCTCTCCGACTGGGGGTGGTGGGATGGTGGGGCCGTGGGGCGCTGAGATACCGTGGCCCAAGTGGGGATGGGGATCGGTTGGACGATTTTACGACAGCAGCAGATGGCAGCCTATCCCATTCAATGAGCGAGTGGCCGACAGGGAAATCCGCCTCCCACCTCCCGCCTCCCTCCTCTCGTTAGTCTTAAGTCGTCCGTGACCAGCGTCGGGGTCGTCATCGTCGTCGTCGTCGTCGTCGTCGCCGTCGTCGTGTCAACCACTAGCATCTGGAGCGCCTCGCATCGGCGGCACTGGCCGGAGGCCTTTCAAATCATGACAGAAAAAGAAACGATCCGTGGGGCTGAGATGCCGTGGCCCAGTGGGGATGGGGATCGGTTGAACGATTTTACGGCAGCAGCAGATGGCAGCCTATCCCATTTAATGAGCGAGTGGCCTACAAGAAAATCCGCCGATATGGCTTGTGAGTATGTAAAAGACTCAGCTACGGCCTACAGCATAGAGCCTGAACTTCAGCTCTGCTGCGGGGGGGGCGGGGCGGGGGGGCTCTGCCGGGGAAGGGGGGGAAGAGGGGGGGGGGACGAGTTGTTGTGGTGCGCTTTCCTGAGGGGGGGGGGGGGGGCCTTTCCGGGCCCACGAGGGCCCCGAGACGGGCCAAGAAGCCCCAAGACCCCCCCAAGACGGCCCCAGAAGCCCCCGAGACGCCCCAACGAGCGCTCCATCGGACGCCGAAGAGGACCTCCAGACGGCCCAGGAGGCCGCCGAGATGCTCCTTAAGAAGCCCCCAAGACGCTCCGAGCAGGACGTGCAACCATCCGCCTCGCCGCGCCGGCCGCCGACCGCCACGGGCCCAGCGCCGCCAGCGCCCGCGCCGGAGCCGCTGCTCGGGGCGTCCACGTCGGCGACGTCGGCGACGGCGCCGGGCCCGCCCGCGCCGCGCGGGCCGTCGCCCGCTGCCCGCTCTGGGCGAGCGCGCTCCACTACCTGGCGGCGCGCAGAGGGAGGGGCATGTGGGGGGGGGGGGCTTCCTCCTAGAAAGGGGGCTGCTTCTCTCAGAAGGCCCCAGCCTTGCATCTGCAGGCAAGGCCCGCGCCTTCTGAGGACCAGGGGTGCTTCTAAGAAGCCTTCCCCCCTAGACCTACCCTCGCAGGCCTAGAGGTTGACACCAGCACCGAAGGAAGAAGATCCCGATCTCGGCGATGGCGGTAAAATCATGGCTTCCAAGGTGACCAAAATATTACCACCAACACCGAACTCGAGGATCATCTCCCCCTGTGGAGGCTCCCCCCCTGTGTTGGTGTTGGTGCCGATTTCCAGGCCTCCGATACCCCCCTCTGCGCGTGGCCGCCGCTCGCCGCCTGCTCGGCGCCGGCGACTGGGCGCGCCTTCTCCCGGCGTCGGCCGCCGCCGCCGCCGTAGGGCTCCGCGCGGGCCTCGCGGGGTGAGGGAGGGGGCCCGCTCAACAGCGGGTCTCTCGTGGCTGCTGCATGGTCCATCCATGGCTCATTCGAAGGATCTGGCCTGGTTGGCGTCCGCCGCGCGTGGGCACATCGGGGCGGGAGTGCGACGCCCGAGCGCTGTCCGTTGGCGGTGACGCACCGCCAAGCCGTTGTCGCTAGCACAGGCATGGACAAATCCGTGCGTTGCAAGACGCAAAAATGTAAATTCACGTTTGGCAATCGGCAATTGTGAAATCAAGAACGCAAATGTGAATTCGCATTTTCCGGTGTTGGTTTTCTGCTTGATTAGCATGCCGAAAGTGTGAGTTCGCATGTTGGAACACGCAGAATATGAATTCACTTAATGGGGAAACGAAGGATGTGAATTCAGATTCTGACCAATCGTCCCGAACCTTCAATGCGCCCCGGGAGATGGCCCGCGACGTAGCAAGGCGGGCAACGATGGCGAGGCGGCGCGTTGCCGCCAACGGACAACGCTCGAGCGTCGCACTCCTGCTTCTCGAAATCCCAAAGCGTACTGTGGACGCCAACCACACTGGAGAATTTGAATGGACGCTATCGATGGGCCACTCAGCACCCACTGACGACCCCCTGTGGCGGACCCCTCCTTCTGTCACCCTCCGAGGGCCCGGGGCTGCGCGGGCGCGGGGGCCTCGCCCGAGAGGCCAGGACGCTCCTGCCAGGTGGAGGGCCCGCCCCCGCCCCCCCACCAAGCCAGTGCCGCCTGATCTGGCGACGGAGCGCGCCGCCTGCGGGGAAGCGGGGCCCGCCGCCGCGCGCCACAGTCCATGCCTGCGTTTCCTCGATCCCCGGGGCGGCTGCGGAGAAGGCTCAGAAAAACTGTCTGGAGGACCGAGTACAAGACAATCCCACCAGCGCTTTAGGACGTGAGTGGTTTTGGGCGTTTCCTGATCCAACCCCGTTCGCCCCCTTCGGGGAGGGGCTTATCACTGTCCCCTGTGATTACACACCCCCTCACCAGCCCTGGTAACAAAAAATTAGCCTGACGAAGGACCCAACCATATGCAAGTGTGAGTACCGCAATTGTGATTCCCTTTTTCGGTGGTGATCCCTATGAGGCAACGAACCGTGCTATGGGTGTGCCGAAATGAGTGGCGTGGCACACAATGCGAACCAAAACGAACAACGCAATGCGGACTGCGCCACGGGGACCTTCGGTGGGGCTCCATATGGGGCCACGAAACGCTGTACTGGGTGATGGAGACGCATGCGGACTGCGCCGCGCACGGGAACCTTCCGTGGAGTTCCCTATGGGGCCACGAAACGTGTGAGGAGTGTGCCGAAATGAATGGCGGGGACGCATGCGGACCGTGCCACTGGGACCTTCGGCGGAGCCTATGCAGCCACGAAGCGTGTGAGGGGTGTGCCGAAATGAACGGCGGGGACGCATGCGAACTGTGCCACTGGGACCTTCGGCGGAGCTCCTATGGGGGCACGAAACGTGTGAGGGGTGCGCCGAAATCAATGGCGGGGACGCATGCGAACTGTGCCACTGGGACCTTCGGCGGAGCTCCTATGGAGCCACGAAACGTGTGAGGGGTGAGCCGAAATGAGTGGCGGGGACGCATGCGAACTGTGCCACTGGGACCTTCGGCGGAGCTGCTATGGAGCCACGAAACGTGTGCGGGGTGTGCCGAAATGAGTGGCGGGGACGCATGCGAACTGTGCCACTGGGACCTTCCGCGGAGCTCCTATGGGGCCACGAAACGTGTGAGGGGTGTGCCGAAATGAGTGGCGGGGACGCATGCGAACTGTGCCACTGGGACCTTCGGCGGAGCTCCTATGGGGCCACGAAACGTGTGAGGTGCGTGCCGAAATGAATGGCGGGGACGCATGCGAACTGTGCCACTGGGACCTTCGGCGGAACTCCTATAGGGCCACGGAACGTGTAAGGGTTGTGCCGAAATGAATGGCGGGGACGCATGCGAACTGTGCCACTGGGAACTTCGTCAGAGCTCCTATGGGGCCACGAAACGTGTGAGGGTTGTGCCGAAATGAACGGCGGGGACGCATGCGAACTGTGCCACTGGGACCTTCGGCGGAGCTCCTATGGGGCAACGAAACGTGTGAGGGGTGTGCCGAAATGAATGGCGGGGACGCATGCGAACTGTGCCACTGGGACCTTCGGTGGAGCTCCTATGGGGCCACGAAACGTGTGAGGGGTGTGCCGAAAGGAGTGGCGGGGACGCATGCGAACTGTGCCACCAGGGCCTTCGGCGGAGCTCCTATGGGGCCACGAAGCGTGTGCGGGGTGTGCCGAAATGAGTGGCGGGGACGCATGCGAACTGTGCCACTGGGACCTTCGGCGGAGCTCCTATGGGGCCGAAATGAGTGGCGGGGACGCATGCGAACTATGCCACTGGGACCTTCGGCGGAGCTCCTATGGGGCGAAACGTGTGTGGGGTGTGCCGAAATCAATGTCGGGGACGCATGCGGACCGTGCCACTGGGACCTTCGGCGGAGCTCTTATGGGGCCACGAAACGTGTGTGGGGTGTGCCGAAATGAGTTGCGGGGACGCATGCGAACTGTGCCACTGGGACCTTCCGCGGAGCTCCTACGGGGCCACGAAGCGTGTGAGGGGTGTGCCGACATGAACGGCGGGGACGCATGCGAACTGTGCCACTGGGAACTTCGGCAGAGCTCCTATGGGCCACGAAACGTGTGAGGGGTGTGCCGAAATGAATGGCGGGGACGCATGCGAACTGTGCCACTGGGACCTTCGGCGGAGCTCCTATGGGGCCACGAAACATGTGAGGGGTGTGCCGAAATGAGTGGCGGGGACGCATGCGAACTGTGCCACTGGGACCTTCGGCGGAGCTCCTATGGGGCCACGAAACGTGTGATGACGGTGATGACGATGACGATGGCGATGGCGATGACGATGATGATGATGATGATGATGATGATGATGATGATGATGATGAGGCTGATGATGATGATGATGATGAGGATGATCAGGGTGATGATGGTGATGATGATGATGATGATACTGATAATGATAATGATAACGATCATGATAATGATAATGATACTGATACTGATACTGATAATGATGATGATGGTGATGATGATGATGATGGTGGTGATGATGATGATGATACTGATGATGACGACGACGACGACGACGACGACGACGACGACGAGGAGGAGGAGGAGGAGGAGGATGATGCTGATGACGATGATGATGATGATGATGATGATGATGATGATGATGAGAGGAGGGGACGGGGAGGAGAAGGATGAGGAGACGCGGGGACCGTCTCTTCAAAACGAGGACCCAACAGCACAGGTTGGTTGGGAACATAAAAACAATATTTACTGCCTCCAGGCGGCCCAACAGGGCTGGAAGACGCCCCAAGAGGCCTCGAAGAGCACTCCCAAGAGAGCCCCACGAAGAAACATTCATTGATTTTCCATTAGTTGTTTAAAGGTTTGGGCGTTCTCCCCTTATCAACTTCCCGACGCTCCAAAAAAAATGCCCAAGATGCTCCAACCATCGCCCCAAGAGGCCTCCAAGAGGGTCCCGAAACGGGCCAAAGAGGGCCCGAAGACAGCCCAAGACGCCTGAAAGACGGCCCGAGAGGCCCCAAAGAAGGCTCCAAGAGGGTGCCCAAACAGAACCAAACGGACATTTCGAGCCCTCGCCCCCGAGAGGCTCCCAAGGCCAAGAGGCCCCCAAGAGGCCCCCAAGAGGCTTCAAGAGGCCCCCAAGAGGCCCCCAGGAAGCCCCAAGATGCCCCCACGAGGCCCCCAAGAGCTCCCAAGAGGCCTCCAAGATACTCCAAAGGGGCCCACCAAACTGCCCCCCAGAGGCCTCCGAGAGCGCTCTGAAGAGACCCCAAACAGAGTCCCTGAGGACTCCCACGCACGTCAGCGTCGTCGGTCGTCGGTCGTCGGTCGTCGGCCGTCGGTCGTCGTCATCGTCGGTCGTCGGTCGTCGTCGTCGTCGTCGTCGTCGTCGTCGTCGTCGTCGTCGTCGTCGGCGTCGGCGTCGGCGTCGGCGTCGGCGTCGGCGTCGTCGTCGTCGTCGTCGTCGTCGTCGTCGTCGTCGTCGTCGTCGTCGTCCCCCTTCCGGGTTGGCGGCACCTACCGTAAGACCTTCGCAATATGATGTGCATCTCCATGCTCTACTATACTCAACTCTACTGTACCGTACTCTGCCCTACAATATCTCACCCCCTACTTTACTTGACTTTCATCTGCCCCACTCTACCCTGCTCCGAGTAGAATCTACTCTGAGTCAGTCGTCGGTCGCCGTCGTCGTCCTCGCTGCGTCTTCGTCATTGGTATTCGTCGTCGTCTTCAGCGTCTGCGTCGGCGTCGTGCTTGTCGTGCTCGTCGTCGTCGTCGTCGTCGTCGTCGTCGCCGGGTCCAGAGAATTTCTCAGCGGGGAGCAGTGTTCTGGACCCTCCCTCCCTCCCTGTTTTTTTGGGTGGGGTTTGAACCCCCTTGCCAGCAGCCGCAGAACGCGTTCTGTCAAAAACTGCAGCGCCAGGATCTCAGCGGTCGTGATTCGTGCCACGACGCGAGCATGTCTGATGCGGGTGCCTCCGAACACTTCTAGGGGACGAGCAATGACATAAACTTAAAGACTCGGAGGTCCAGGCGGGTCCAGCGCCGATCCGAGAAATCCGCGCGGACCTCCGAGTTTTTACGTTTGTGTCATTGTTCGTGCCCCTATAGGCATCTCTGGCGCGGGTGCCTCCGAACACTTCCCCCTCCCGAGCTCCGCGCCGGTCGGGGCCCGGGGCGCCAGGCCGCCAAAGAGGTCACCCCTCCCGAGGCCCCGCGCCGGCGCCAGCGCGCCCTCCTCGCGCAGGGCCCGGCGGGCGCCCATGAGCGCCCAGCCGAGTATACTGCAGGGGAAGAAACAGCGCCATAAGCAGAAACTTTTGGCGCTCCGCGCGGATCCAACAAATCCGTGCGGAGCGTCAAAAGTTTCTGCTTATGGCGTTTTTCTTCTTCGGTATTAGTGCCGCACCACGCGGAGGGGTCCCGCGCTCGGGGGTCGCCCACGTCGATGCCGATGCCCCAGATCTTATCCCTGTAGCCAGATCTCTTCTGTGATTCGCGACAGCACCCGTGACTGCCCCCCCCCTGCCCGACCCGCTGGTCACGTCACTGTTCGCGCCGGCGCCGTCCGGGAATGAGCCATATCTAGGCGTTCCTGGACGGCGCCGCCGCGAATCGTGACGTGACTGGCCCCCTCGCCCCCCTCCAGTCACGCCCGTTCTCGCCAGGGAGTTACAAAATGGTCTCCTGGCGGTGGCCTCCGCGATCAGGCGGTCGCCCGTGCCCAGCAGCACGGACCGCATCGCGGGGGACTGGCGAAACTTCTCCAGGGGAACGAAGGGTGACATACACATAAAAACTCGGAGGTCCGCGCGGAAGCCGGCGCTGGATCCCCCTCCCTGGCGCGCAGAGCGCGCCAAGGGGTCCCGCACGGACCTCCGAGTTTTTATGTTTGTGTCACTGTTCGTTCCTCTGTTCTCGTAGACGACGTGGAAAGCCACGTGGCACACCACTCGGTCCCAAAGCGTGCCGTTGAAGTTCTGGACCCTGCGCCCCAGTGTTTTCGCCTGGTGTGGACGCCTGGCCTCGCAGATCTCCACATATGTCTGCACGTCACCCATGACAGCGGCCTTGCAGAGCATGATCGCCTTCTCCGAGAAAGCACAAGAGACTCGACGTCGGTCTTCTGGCAACTCGACTTTGCAATCAAGCTGGTTGGACACAGAGAACCAAAACGGGTCGTCTCGCTGGTCGTAGAAATTCGAGAAACATGCAAATTGTCTGGCATGCCGCCCATGCCCGTAAAACTCGACCACGTCTCGCGGACCGCTTATGGCTTTCCAAGTTTGTGCAAGCTGCTGCGCGGTGGTTCCAAGCCCGCGGTCGGCATGCCCAGGCACCTCGCTTGCACCCTCAATCATGCACGTGTGCTTGACAAGTAAGTGATCGGAGCGACCCTGAAGACGTCAGAGCCCCACGCCAGCTGCTCAAACCAGGATTGAGCTAGGCCAGAACGAGCCTGAAACAAAGCGACGGGTAAATCTACATGGGCACGGTAAGCAGCGGCACTTTGCCGAAGAGTATGTAACCTCAGGAGGTCTTCGATCCTGCACCCCTCCTAACCTCTGTGGGAAATGCAACTCATCCCCCCCCTCCTGGCGCCCCCCCCCCCATATTTACACTCTCCCTTTACACTGCACACAAGTAACGTTCAATCCGGATAGTGTTAGAAGTCGTAATAATAACAGTGGTAGTGGTAGTAGTGGAAGTAGTGGAAGTAGTAGTAGTAGTAGTAGTAGTAGTAGTAGTAGCAGTAGTAGCAGTAGCAGTAGTAGTAGTAGTAGTAGTCGTAGTAGTAGTAGTAGTAGAAGTAGAAGTAGTAGTAGTGCGAGTAGTAGTAGTAGTAGTCGTAGTAGTAGTAGTAGTAGTAGTAGGAGGAGGAGTAGGAGTAGCAGTAGTGGTAGTAGTAGTAGTAGTAGTAGTAGTAGAAGTAGTAGTAGTAGAAGTACTAGTAGTAGTAGTAGTAGTAGTAGTAGTAGCAGTAGTAGTAGTAGTAGTAGTAGTAGTGCGAGTTGTAGTAGTAGTAGTAGTCGTCGTCGTCGTCGTCGTAGTAGTCGTAGTCGCCGTCGTAGCACAAGTAGTAGTAGTAGTAGTAGTAGTAGTAGTAGTAGTAACAGTAGTAGTAGTAGTAGTAGTCGTAGTAGTAGTCGTAGTAGTAGTACTAGTACTAGTACTAGTACGAGTACTAGTAGCAGTAGTACTACTACTAGTAGTAGTAGTAGTCTTAGTAGTAGTAGTAGTCGTAGTAGTAGTAGTAGTAGTAGTCGTGCTAGTAGTCGTAGTAGTAGTAGTACTAAAAATAG
>CAUYUJ010012858.1:169429-176929 GCA_963575745.1 Prorocentrum cordatum | reverse complement strand
CCCAATAGGAGTCCCACTTTGAACAAAAAAGGGACTTCTGGAAAATCCTTTCATTTTTTCCCCAAAAATCCTCGATCTTCGAGGGTTGGAAGCGGGAAAACGTGAGAAGGCGAAAAACATTATAACAAAACCATTGGAAATCAACGAGTGCACCCGCTTTGGGCTCTCTCGGGACGGCTCTCGCAGCTCTCTTGAGCTGTTCTTGGAGCCTCGTCGGGGTCCTTTGGGGCCTCTCAGGGATCGGGGGTGTGTTGGGGGCCTCTGGGTGGTCCTGGAAGCCTCTCGGAGGTCTCTGGGAGCCTCCTGCTCCCGCTCTTGGGCCCATCTTGGACCTGTTCTGGGGTGGTCTGGGGCTGTCCTGGGCGCCTCTTCGGCAGTCTTGGAGCCTTCTTGGCCCGTCTAGGGGTCGTCCTGAGGGTCTCCTGGGTGGTCTTGGGACAGTCTTGGGAGCCTCTTCGGCGCTCCTGGACAGTTGGAAGCTCGAAAACGCGAGAAGCCAAAAACATTGAAAAAACTAGTAAGCATCGACGATGTTGGCCTCTTCGGGCCATCCCAGGGCGCCTCTCGGACCTCTCTTGGGGTCTCTTGGAGGCCACCTGGGAGCTCGAGAGCCGTCGGAAGGCTGACTTGGGCTGCTTGGGAGCGCCTTTGGCATTCTGGGGGCTCCTGGGAAGCGTATTGGGCCCTCCTGGAGCGCTGTGGAGGCTCCCCGAAAAGGCCGGGGGAGCGGTACCGGGAGCGTTCCCGAGATGTGGCGGGGAGGTGTGGGACCCGGCGCCAGGAGGGGCGGCATCTATTTATTTATCCATTGATTATATAAGCTTGTAGTAGTAGTAGTAGTCCTCGTCGTCGTCGTCGTCGTCGTCGTCGTCGTCGTCGTCGTCGGCGTCGTCGTCGTCGTCGTCGTCGTCGTAGTAGTGGTGGTGGTGGTGGTAGTAGTAGGACTAGTCCTCGTTGTAATACTGCTAGTAGTCGTAGTAGTAGTAGTAGTAGTAGTAGTAGTAGTAGTAGTAGTAGTAGTAGTAGTAGTAGTAGTAGTAGTAGTAGTAGTAGTAGTAGTAATAGTAGTAGTAGTAGTAGTAGTAGGAGGAGTAGGAGTAGTAGTAGTGGTAGTAGTAGTAGTAGTAGTAGTAGTAATAGTAGTAGTAGTAGTAGTAGTAGTAGCAGTGGTGAGAATAGTAGTAGTAACAGTAGTAGTAGTAGTAGTAGTAGTAGTAGTAGTAGTAGTAGTAGTAACAGTAGTAGTCGTTGTAAATAGGTTAATTGTAGTAGTCGTAGTAGCAATAGTAGCAGAAGTACTAGTACCAGTAGCTGCGCTCCCAGTATTATAGTAGTACAGCTAATAATACTAGTCGTAGAAATACTACTAGTAGTCGTCGTAATAGTTGTAGTAGTAGTCATAGCAGCAGTCGTGGTGGTAGTAATAATCGTAGTGGTAGTAGTACTCGTAATACTCGTAGTAGTCGTAGTCGTACTAATCGTGGTAGTAGTACTAGTTATACTCGTGGTAGTAGCAGTAATAAAAGTAGTAGTAGTAGTAGTAGTCGTAGTAGCAGTAGTCGTAGTCGTAGAAATATAATAGCCGTCGTGGTTGTAGTAGTTGCAGAACTAATAGCAATAATAAGAGTAGTCGTAGTCGTAGTAGTAGTAGTCGTAGTAGTGGTAGTAGTATGAATACGATTAGCAGTAGTAATAGTAGTAGTAGTAGTAGTAGTAGTAGTAGTAGTAGTAGTAGTAGTAGTAGTAGTAGTAATAGTAGTAGTAGTAGTAGTAGTAGTAGTAGTACTAGTAGTCGTAGATGTAGTCGTAACCGTAGGTGTAGTCAAAAAAATGTAGCAACAATAATAATAATAATACTAATCGAAATGATAATACTAATAATGGTAGTCGTAGTCATAAGAACAGTAGTAGTAGAAGTAGTAGTAGTAGTAGTAGTAGTAGTAGTAGTAGTAGTAGTAGTAGTAACAGTAGTAGTAGTAGTCGTAGTCGTAGTCGTAGTGGTAGTCGTAGTAGGAGTAGGAGTATGAGTAGGGATTCGAAGGAGTAAGCGTGCGGGTACGATGACGACGACAGCGGTATCGACGATGAAGACGGCGGAGGCCTTTGCAGTGGACACCGCGGGGGATAATTATTTTAATGATATTGGCTGCGGTCACAGCCCGTGCCACACACACACAGTTTTCAGTGTAATCAAAAGGATTGATTAAAGACCTATGGTGGTTACCCTATCAACCTCATCACACCAAAAAACTCACATCGCGTCGTACTGGGAGCGATCAGTCGCCCAACTCAAGAAAGAGTATCAAGTGTGGCATACACCATGCGACAATTGGCGCTTTGAAGGGCCGATTATTGGGGACCTCTTGACCGATGTCAGCAGATCGCGATGCATCGAAGGGGTCAGTGATTCGGCACCTTGCAACAATATGCCAACCCTTAACTATGCATACCTTTGCTGTGCCCGACCGTGTACACAAGCGTTAGATAGTTCATTCAAGTACGGTTGGGGGTGGGGCCCAGCTTCGAGGCAAAGCGTTCGGCGGCAGCCGAGTGCTGTGGAGCTAGAGGTGAGAGACTGGATGGGGTGCCGCACAGCGATGACAGACCACTGTATATGTTTGAGCGCCCGAAGAAGCATCCTGAGCGCCTGGAGGGGCAGAAAGGGTCTTGGGGGCAACGGAAAAGGGGCTGGATGTGGACGAGGAAGGAGGCAGAGGAGCTCGACGTCGACGACGACGCAGATGACAATGACCGACGACGCACGAACAACGAACGACGACGATGTGGACGACGACGATGACGCCGCCGACGACGACGAAGCCGCCGACGTCGACTGTGGCGGCGTCGGTGACTCGGGGACCCAAAACTGTGCTGTGACGGACCGCGTGGTGACCTCGGAATCCTCATCGACCTCACCGCGCGGTCCGTCACCGCGCGATTTTTGGAACCTCGGAGGCCTCCTTCGACTAAGATAACCTCGGAGGAAAGCCTAAGTCCTTAAACCGCGCGGTGACCCCGAGACCCTGCAGACTCACTTGGCGGCGCGCAGAGGGGGGTAGGGGGGGCGGAAAGGCTTCTGAGAAGGAGGCTGCTTCTTACACGGCGCCGGCCCTGCATCTGTAGAGAAGGCCCGCGCCTTCTAAGCAGCAGGGGTACTTCTAAGAAGCCTTCCCCCCTCCCCCTGCCCCCCTCATGCGCGTGGCCGACTCACCACGCGGTGTGGTCACACCGTCTGGGGGCACCCGAACGATGACGACGACGACGGCGGCGCCAGCATGGCCGCGCGCGGCGCGGCGAGGCCGGGGGCGCACGCCTGGAGGCCCGCACAGCGGCGCGCTGTCGCCGGGCGGCTCCTGCAAGCGGGACGGGGGAGCCCTGCAACGGCCGCCTCCGCCCGCCGCAGCCGCACTGGCAGGAGGGAGGGAGGGACGGAGGGCCGAAGGAGTGGGAGGGGAGCTGGGATGCAGATCGACTCGGCAGATGCTCCGCAAAGACGTCTGGACATCAGAGTTTTGGACGCCCGAAATGGGTACGGAAAGAATGGGTACAATGCCCAACAGCAAATGTTGTCCCAAACCAACAGCGGCCGCTGTTGGGCAGGCGGCCTGCTGTCTCGCATGAACACAGGCCGCGGCGGCGTGGACAGCGAGTCCTGTTCAAAATGAACAAAATCCGCTGTTGGGCAGTGTACCCATTCTTCCCGTGCCCATTTCGCTCGTGCACAAGAGTGGAGCACCTCTTCGTCCCCCCTGCCTCCGCCCCCTCCCCCCCCCGCGCGCTCCGCTGCGGTGGCCGCGACATCGCCGCCCCCGGCGGCCTCGGCCTCGCCGTCCGCCTCCGCCTCGTCCGGCGGCCTCCGCCTGGGCCCCGGCGAGGGGGAAGGCCCCTCCCCCCGGCTGCTGCTGGCCTCCAGCGGACCTGCGGAGGCGGGGGAACCTGGAGGACCCCTACCCTGAGGTCGGGCGTGGCCTCTCACAGGCAGATTCTGCACGAAATGCGAAAAATAGTCCAAACATATCCAAAGATAGTCAAACAATGATCGAAGAAATGTTCCCAGACAATTTTTGAATATTCCTCCTGTAGAGGGACATGCCCGACTTCACCCTGCCCCTCCTCCCTGCGCGTGGCCTCCCAACCTCTACAATACGGGCCCGTCCACCAGAAACCTTCCACAAGAAACCCAACCCTGAGACCCCAGGGTGTCCCTGGTGTGGGAGCATCACGCTTTCCATGGCAAGACCATCGAACACACGAGTATCCCTGGGCACCCTGGAGGCAGGCATGAAAGCCTCGCATCTCCCAGCCTCTAGTCTGGGAGGCCCCTGGTTTGGCTCGTGCCAGCGTTCGTGGCCGCGCGCGCGCGCCGCCACGGCGGGGGCTGGGCGCGCGGGCGGTCGGCGGGCTCCCCGCTCGTCTGCCGACAAAGGGGGGGGTTGTCAGCACACGCCCAGGCAGCGCAGCGCGGTGCGGGACGCGCCACACCACGCAGCAGGCCCCACGAGCTGCACCGCCGGCAGGGAGTGCACGAAGCACCGCCAGGCATCGCCAGCGAGGAGGTGCGAGCGGGCGCGAGCGCTTCGGCCCGAGAGGGCACGTAATCGACCCGGCCAGGGTGGCGCACGAGCCCTGCGGCCGCGGCCGCCCCGGCAGGAGTGCCCGGTGTGGCCCTTCCTTCCCGCCAGTCCCCAAACAAAAATCCTCCTCTTCCTCTTCCTCTTCCTCTTCCTCTTCCTCGCCCTCCTCCTCCTCCTCCTCCTCCTCCTCCTCCTCCTGGGAGCGGTGTGCCAGAGACTGCGCTCGGCAGGGCCTGGTGGCACAAAAGGGGGCATGGCATCACACTGCGATTCCCCAGTACGAGTGTGTATTTCGCCGGAGACAAACCGTGGGACTCCGACTTGATTTCAGAAAGGCTGGAGACAGATCGTGGGCCACAGTTCTGAATTCAGAAAAGATGAACTTGACTTTCATTAAACTCGCTGCGCAAGGTGGCACCGAGAAGGCCGAAGATACCACTGGATCGGGAGGAGGTGGGAAGAGCCCTACCACAGGATTCAGTCTTATCCTCCACCTGGCAGGATAGAGGCCCCGATATCAAATTTTGATGATGAGTTGGCTGAGAGTGTGGGGGGTACCCATGCGGAACGATGATCTGGATCACACTAATTTTCCGGACATCACACCCGAATGTCATGACTCGCAAGAGCGCCGTGCGAAGATCCTTGACAAAAATATGGAGCATTCAGACCACAAGGCTTGGTCGCCACTTGGATGTACCAACTGTCTCAGTGACATATTGGCAACACATGTGATGCCCACTCTCGCTTGAAGACAAACATCTGTATTAGGTTCGAGACAGGCTTACAAGCCACACGACAGGATTCGAACATGTATTACCAACACCACCAACATCATCACTAACACCTATGGCAAGGAATCTGGATAGTCCCATCAGCGGCAAAAACTGTGGCCACGAGCCGCAACAGGAGGCGGGACAAATACGAGCGCACGTTTGAAGATCAGCAAAGCCTCATGAACAACTATGGCCTGATTGGGGCTCACGTCAAACTTGGCTTTTCGCGGACAAGCGCTCAACATTCAAATTCAGCTCTTTGATCCTTCTTATATCTCCCCTCTTCGTCCCATTTCGCCATATTATTGAATGTGATGTCCACAACAGGCCACCTCTGCCAACCTCTTCTTCTGGAGTCCTCGGAGGATAAATATACAACTATCGAATCTTCATTTTGGGTGAGATCCGAGTCTTGCCGATCGCACATCGAAATAGGCAACTTATGAGTCTTGCATTCCGCACTTCATGCAGACAAACGAGCTCATGCGTTCAATCCATGCGTGCTCCTCTACAAGACCACAAGTAGCACAAACTTCGCCACAATTGACGTATGCGTGCCGGCCTGCACAGAACTGCTCGAGGCGATGCCTGAGATCATCAGGTACTCGACACACGTTTGCATCCTGAATGCAATTGCAGAGGCCTCCCAAATGGAGTCCACGTTGATGAGGTCGGAGGATCGCGCCATATCGACGATACGTCGGCGATGCATCGGCGGCGTCGGCGACGCATCGGCGACGTCGGCGCGAAGAAAATAGGAATCCCCATCGAGCTGCATCGCCGATACATCGGCGATGTGGCGCGATCCTCCGACCCCGTCTGCTCGGACCCCGTCTGAGAGGCCTAGAGATTGACCACACCTCGAATATGGCACGGTTCACCATTGTCGATGGCCTGGCTCAACGCCGTCCAGGCCGCGGCGGAGTAAGCTAGGTGCGCGGCAGCTGCAGCCCGCTCATCGCCCGCTCTCGCAGAGCCCGCAACCCTTCGGGCTGCTGCAGACAGCGTGCAGACAACGTCACGGGACGCCTCTGGCGCACCGCCCTCGTTCTCGAGTTGCCCACCGAAGCCCGCATCAGTCAGAACGTCGCTGCCCAAGCCTCGAGACGGTGCAGGCGGTAAATCTGGCATCGACGCGCTAGAAAGCGGCCGACTTGAGCCTAGATCAGCACAGGTGTGCCATGCCATGGTGCCCCTTGAGGGCCTCGCTCTGTAGCAGACACATGCACGCTCAGAAATGTTTGCTGGAGATAATGAGTCGCACCAGACTAAATGCAACCAGCAATACGCGGTTGTATATGGAGAGGGGCGGCGTGGTGGTTGCTAAATCGGCTTTGGAAGGAGGGAAGTCGAAAGGGGGGGACGTGGAAGGGGGGGGGCGTCTCAGGCAACATGGTTCGGAACGCAGCATGTGAAGCCTCGGAAGGCCTCGGACCTTCTGAAACATATGTTGACAACCTCCCCCGCAAATCCGGAAAGTTTCTCAAAGCAATATCCTAAGCCTCCCTCGAAGACACAACAAGCTACTCAAAAGGCTGGACGGCTTCTAAGAAGCCCCGCCCCGCCGCCTTTTGAGAAGGCCTGCGCCTTCTCACCTTCCCCTCGGGCGCGGTGCCAAGAGGAGGCAACTCGTGGCCCCCAAATCGGAGATCATGACATCTGCCCCGGAAACATCCCCAGACTCGAACATAACACACCGCGGGGAGGGAAGGCAGGCACATATGATCACGGGCCGAGGATTCTCAGGCCCCCAGCCCCGCAGATGGAACGGGTCCCAGAATTCACAAGGTCCCCCCTGATGAGATATGGGGGACGATGCCGACCACGACGACGACGACGTCGACGACGACGATGTCACCGACGACACCGACGACGACGACAACGACGCGCCCACAGGGCCACGACCACTTGTGGGGGTTGACCCATTGCGCGTGCGGGCGAGGGGGACCAGTTTCATCGGAAAGGAGGTGGTGGTGCTGGACCCGTGGATCATGTGATCCTCGGCCCCGACGGCCCCCACCCGGATGGGACGAATCCCTGGGTCCCCCGGGCCATCCCCCCACCGAGATGGGATGGGGACGACGACGACGATGATGATGACAGGGGACGACCTCCATCAACTTCATCAACGGGGGGGCCAGCGCGCACGG
>CAUYUJ010012858.1:159429-164429 GCA_963575745.1 Prorocentrum cordatum | reverse complement strand
AATGCCACTAATACTACAGCTACTCGCACGACCACCAATACTGATAGTACGGCTACACCTGCCACTACAACACATACTACTACCACTACTACTACGAATGCTACTACTACTTGTACTATCACGACCGCTACCGACGACGACGACGACTACTACTACTGCGACCACTGCTACTATTCCTGCGACCGGCACTACTAGTGCAACGACTGCTACTACTACTGCTAGCACTACAACGACTACTGCGGGGACGACTACTGGTAATACGACTACGACTACGACTACGACTACGACTGCGACTACGACTACTACTACTACTACTACTACTACCACTACTACTACTACTACTACTACTACTACTACTACTACCACTACTATTACTACTCTACGCCTACCATTAATACTACCACTACTCCGACTACGAGTACTAGCACTAGTACTACTAGTAGTAGTGCTGCTACTACTACTACTACGACTACTACTACTACTACTACTACTACTACGACTACTACTACTACCACTACTACTACTACTACTACTACTACTACTACTACTACTACTGCTACTACTACTACTACTAGTACTGGTACTACTGCTACTACTCTACTACTACTACTACTACTACTACTACAACTACTACTACTACTACCACTACTACTACTACTACTACTACTACTACTACTTCTACTTCTACTACTACTACGACTGCTACTACTGCTACTACTACTACTACTACTTCTCTACACCTACCACTAATCCTACCACTACTACGACTACGACTACGAGTACTAGTAGTAGTAGTAGTAGTACTACTACTACTCCTACTACTACTCTACTACTACCTACTACTATTATTATTATTACTACTACTACTACTACTACTGCCACTACTACTACTACTACTACTGCTACTTCTACTACTGCTACTACTATTACTACTAATACTACTATTATTATTATTATTATTAAAACGCTCCCGATCTAAACTTTTCCGCCGGCGGGGTCAGGAGGGGGCGACGGAGGCGGGCGCGGGAGCCCTCGGCTGGGCCAGCGGCACTGCCGCGCGAAGGACAACGCCGCCGTCGCCTCAAACTGCGAGCCGCGGCCGTGGCACGCGCCGCCCTGGGAATGCCGGCGCGGGCGCGGGCGCGGCCGCGACGAGCGGGCCCAGGACGTCGCAGCTGGTAATGGTCTCGCCGACAGGGCGCCTACACTTACGCTCATTCGCCGTAAATGCAGAACGCTGACATGTAAAATCCGCCGACCCCCTGGGTCATCGGCGTGTGAGATGCTTCCCCCTCCCCAAACCCCTCCCCGGGGAACCCGGTCCGGTCGATTTGGAGGGGTGGGGGGGCCCACCACGAGCGACTCACGACGCTCTTCCGGGCCCAAAAAGGCCCAAATACGGACCAAAAAAGCCCCAAGAGGCCTCCCAGACGTTCCAAGAGGCCCCCAGACGCCCCAAGAGACCGCCTAGACGCCCTAAGAAGCGCCCAAGAGGCTTCCAAGACGCCCCACGAGACCTCCAAGACGCCCGAAGAGACCTCCAAGACGCCCCAAGAGACCTCCAAGAGGCTCCCGAGGAGCGCCCCAAGAGGCTAAAATCGTTGATTTGCATGTGTTTTTTTCGATGTTTTCGTCATTTTCGCCTTTTCGGCCTTCCGATGCTCCAAGACAGCCCAAAAAGCTCCCAAGACTGCTCCAAGACGGCGCAAGAGGCCTCCTCGACGCCCCCAAGACGGCCCAAGAGAGCCCCCAGACGGCCCAAGAGCCGCCCAAGGCGGCCCAAGGGAGCCCCCAGACGGCCCAAGAGCCGCCCAAGACGGCCCAAGAACCTCCCGGAAACGGGCCCAAGAGGGGCTTCAGAGAGAGACCACGCACCAGAAAACCCAGCCTTACGTCCCAAGAAGCCCCCAGGAGGCCCCCAGAGGCCCCAAAGAGGCCCCAAGAACCCCCCAAGAGGCCCCCAAGACGTTCCAAGAGGCGCCCAAGAAGCCACAAAGAGGTCCCAAAACGGCCCCGAAGAGCCTTCGAAACTGCTCCAAGAGGCCCGCAAGAAGCCCCCCCGCAAAATCCCAACGGACAGCCCTGAACACACCGGTTTTTCGAGTCGCGCCCAGCCCCATAACCCGGAGCCTCATCTCAGTGTCCCCGTCCTCCTCCTCTTCCTCCTCCTCCTCCTACACTTCCTCCTCGTTCCCCTCCTCCTCTTCCTGCCCCGCTTCAGCTCATCCTCGCCGATGCTTCTCCCCCCCCTTTTCCGCCTCACCCCCCATCCTCCTCTTCCCGTCCTCCCTTTCTGCCCAGTGCGCGCAACCGATTGAGCATCACTTGCACGTCTTGCACTTTAGGGTGCCCTTCCTTGCGTCGCGCGGGACATTGTGAGGGTCGGGGAACGCCGACTTTGGTAGTCCTCTCTTGCACGCGCCGCTGCACTCATAAGCCTGGCAACTGCGCGCTGTGAGCCCGAGTTCCTCGCAGCTTCTGCACGCCAGTTTAGCTCCTTTCGCCGCCCGATGATGTTCGAATTGCTTCTGCTTCAAATGTTTCGTGTCCGAGAACGCGCCTTTGCACGCCGCGCACGTCAGCGGCTTCGCGTCCGCCTCTGCTTTCCGCTTGCGATTCTCTGCATCCGCCTTCTCGTTCCGCCCACCCTTCTCGTTGCGGGCGCACGCCCTGCAAAGCTTCTCTCCCGCATCTTTCGAGTCGTACTGGTTCGCCGCCACTTCCGCCTCCGTCTTCAAGAAATTCTTGCACCTCGCGCACCGAATCTGGACTTTCTCCTGAATCTGAGAGGCCTCTGAACCACAACTCAGGCACGGTGGCGGGATGGGCCGACTACTGGGAGGAGGAGCAAAGACGACGACGATAGGAATGCGGGGGATAAAGTCGGGCCATGACGCCCCCAAGACGTCCAAGATTGCCTCCCCAAAGAACAAGGGGTCGGCGGTGTGGCGTAAGCCAAAAAGAATCCATAGTTGTGGGGGCTGGGGTCGGTTTCCCACTGTTCACTTCTCTCCTCCTCCTCCTCCTCCTCCTCCTCCTCCTCCTCCTCCTCCTTCACCTCCTCCTCTCCTCCTCCTCCTCCTCCTCCTCCTCCTCCTCCTCCTCCTCCTCCTCCTCACATTTCCTCCTCCTCCTCCTCCTCACGTTTCCTCCTCCTCCTCATATTTCCTCCTCCTCTCCGATGCCGTATCTGCTGCTGCCGCCGCTGCGGCACCTGGCCTCGGGGAGGCCTGGGGGTGAGAGTGCGTGGGCTCGGCAGGCCTGTCGGACCTCCCTGGGATCCGAGACTCCGAGGGCCTCTCAGAAGTCGGCGTCAAAGAAGGTACAGTGCAGGCTGGTCCACAAGAAGCCCTCCGCAAGAAAACCAAGCCTTGCAGCACCAAGCCGTCCATCGATGTTTGGTGTGGGAGCGCCACGCTTTCCATAGAACAACCATCGACACCCAAGACACCCAGGGCACACTGAGGGCAAGCAGGGTGTTTCTTGGCATGGGTTTCAATGTAAGTGATTGGCAAGTATGTCTGTGCGACTGGCCTCTTCGAGGTCTCTGATGGTTCTACGTGCCCAAACGTTAAACTGTGGATGGATCGCACCGTTGTCACAGGCCGTCTGCTCGCCCTCAATAGCAATCTGACCAAATATTGCCGTGGGCAGTTGCTTGTGCCGTGCCGAGTTGAGTAGTGTATGTTTGGTCCATGTCAGACATCGCGCGGTAGTTTCGATCTGAATGGGTCGGATTCACCACTGACGTCATACGTCATCCGTCTGGTTGGTGTACTGTAGCATTGCCTGTCAAAGCCTTACGAACAAATCTCGCCATCGTCATAGTAAGTGCCCGAGATTCAGTTTTACTGTGGAAAACAACTTTCCAGAAAACAGAGCCTCGCATTCACTACCTTGCAAAATAAGACTGGTCGCTGCCAATTGGATGGTATTCCCGGCCTGCACCAGAAACCTCCCATACCGGGAAAAACTTGAATCATAACAAGTACGCGCTGAAGTAGCTCCACGCTGTAATATGCGCACTGTGCTCATGCGAAGGGCAGGGGGAGGAGGAGGAGGGGAGGAGGGGGAGGAGGAGGAGGACTCCCTGCCCCCCCCTGCCCCCTAAAGGCGCAGCGGCTGGCGCCTGGACGACCGCCGCGAGGTCCCGGGCGGCAGGCGCAGATGGTCCCGCCTGCGCTGGCGGTCGCGCGAGGGGAGGATCAAAGGGGCCCAGGGCGACATGAATACGTACAGTGGAGGCAACTCTACGAGAAACCTTCCACAAGAAACCCAACCCTGAGACCCCACGACGTCCATGGATTTTTGGTGCGGGAACGCCGCGCTCTCCATCGCAAAGCCATCGAAACCCAAGAAACCCAGGGCACCCTGGAGGCAAACAGGGTTTTTCTTGGCATGGGTCTCCACTGTAGACGCCGATTCCAGGACGCCCAGCATTCTACGTGTTTTAAACTCTTCGCGTGACCTTTCCAGCCAATCCAGAAACGATGCCCAGACGAGCTGCCCTGATCAGGGACCCCTGGGAGCCTCTTGGGGCCTCTTGGGGCCCTCTTAGGGCGCTCTTGGACGCCTTGGGGCTCTCTTGGAGCCATCTTGGATGACATCGATCAAAAAAGATGGGAGCTCTAAGTATGCTCCCCCTCGGGAGTCCTGAGGCCTCGGAAGACCATCGGAAGCGAAACGGTGAGAAGGCACACTTGTTTGATTATCCTTAGGTGTTTGAATGACGTTGGCCTCTTGGCGGCCTCCTGGGGAGGCTCCGTGGCCACTCGGAGCCGTCTTGGAGCGGTCGTGGGGCCTCTTGGAACATCTTGAAAGCAATGTTGAGCCATCTTGGGCTATCTTGGGCCATCTTGGAGGTCATCTTGGGCTCTCTGAGGCCCTCCTACAGCCATCCTGGGTCATCTTGGACGCTCCAGTGACCCACGACCCCCCCCCCCTCCGGGTCCAAGGGGGGTTCAGGGGGAGGGGTAAACCCCTCCCCGAAGGAGAAGAGG
>CAUYUJ010012858.1:139429-144429 GCA_963575745.1 Prorocentrum cordatum | reverse complement strand
ACATCTCCCCCCACAGGCGGAATTTGGACGAAAACTCGAAAACAAGTTTTTATATGTTTATTTCGTTTGCGAAAATATACAACAACAATCAAACAGTGCTCAAAGCATAGTCCCCTGCCTATGTCATAACTATTTTGAATATTCCTCCTGTAGAGGGACAGGTCCGACTTAAGGGCGCCAACCTGAAAGGTTTCGGCTCGCCAGCCACCAGCAGAGGACGTGCTGCTGGTGCTCCCACTGGGTCTGCACGACCCTGCCGGCACCAGTCCGTATATATCGCCCTCGCTGCTGCTGCTGCTGCTGCTGCTGGTGCCCTCACTCCCCAGGGAGAGCACCGTGCCTCGGGGGAGCGCAAACATGGATTCGCGATCCATGGATTTGGCGCGCGGTCGCCAAATCCATGGATCGGGGGAGGTTGAGGTGCCCTCCCCAACATGCTGCCGGTGCCGCCTCCCTCGGCGGCGGAAATCCGCGATTTCCCATGGAAACGGGCCCCGTCGCTGATCCACGCCCCCTTAATCCATGTCTGCGATCGCCTGAGTGTCTGCTTCGAGCTCACTCCATCCATCCGTCCTTCTCTAGCTCCCCCATCTTCCCTCTCCTCCTCCATATTCTCTCTGATCTCTGATCCTCCTCCACCTCCTGGTCCTCCTTCCCAATGTTCCTCCACCTCCTCCCGCTCCATCGCCGTCCTCATCATCACCTGCGTCAGTAACATTTCATCCTTCCATCCCCGAGCACCCGAGCGTCCCGCCATATTCCTTCATCCGCCCTCGTCCTGCTCCTCATGCTGCCCTACCCCCCTCGTTCTCACCATCTGCCCCCATCGGCCCGATTGCCCCCGCTCTCCCTCCCTCGTCCTGCCTCCCTTCTCTAGCATGCCTCATAATTGGTGCTCCTTCTTCCTTCCCCCCTCTCCTATTCCCACGCCCCCCCCCCCCCTTCCAGTCTCATCCCTCCTCCCCCTCTCCTCCTCCCTGCCCACGCCCTCCTCCCCCCCCGTCCCCCCTCCCCGTCTGTCCCCCTCCCTCTCCTCAACCTCTTCCCTCCCCTTCGGCCCCATCATTCCCTAATTTCCAGCGCCTCCTACTCTCCCAGACCCTCCCCTGCACCATTTCCCATGCCCTCTCATTCCCGCACCTCCCTCCCCCCGTCCACTCCCATCCCTCGTCTGGCCCCCAGCTCCCCTCCCCCATGCCCTCTCCACCTTTCTCTGCCCCCTCGCCCCGTGCTTCGGCAGGTGCGCTGCCCAAACCATGCACTGATTTACACCTCCGGCTACAAGAGAGAACATCCCTTGCGACGGCAGGCAGAGGAGGCGGAGGAGGAGGAGGCGAGGAGGAGGAGGAGGAGGAGGAGGAGGAGGAGGCGAACGAGCAGAGTGGTGCAGCCCTCGTGCTGCTGCAGGGAACATGCTGAACTGGGAACGAGAGAGCTCGTTTCTGGCCGGGGCGACCCTCGGCCACGGACGGGCCCCCGGCCCAGAGCGGCGGGACGGCCAGAAGATCACAGCCCCAAAGTCGGGCGTGTCCCCCTGCAGGGGGATCTTGGGCGAAAGAAAAAACAATTACTCAAAAAATGCCCTCCAAATCGGCAGAAATGCTCAACACGTCGTCCCCAGACTATTTGTTTGACTATTTTTGGATACTCTTCATGTAGAGGGACACGCCCGACTTAATCATAGCCCCTCCCGAGCTTGCAGCGGTCCTTCCTTCAGCGTCTCGACGGCAAGGCCAAACACCACCCCGAGAAGCCGAAGCTCCGGAGAGGGAGATCGGCGGCGAGGGAGGGAGGGAGGCGAGAAAGAGAAGGCCTTCTCAGAAGGCGACGGGACTTCTCAGAAACCCTCGCGCCTGCTGAGAAGTTTTTCCCCACATGCTTCGTGGGGTTATGGTTTTCTTCCCTTCCGCGTCTCACCCGCGTCCCCTCCTTTTCCTTCTCCTCCCTCTCCTTCTCTTCCCTGCCGCGCCGCACCCGCGCTCATTCACCTCACTCAACTCAGCTCAGCACAGCACGGCACAGCACAGCTCGGCTCAACTTAGCTGAGTGCGCAGGGGGTGGTCTCCCTATGCGTGCCAGGGTCGTCCAGGCATTGCAGGCGTGGTATTTTCTCGACACCAGAAGGGGTGCGCAGGGGGTGGTCTCCCTATGCGTGCCAGGGTCGTCCAGGCATTGCAGGCGTGGCATTTTCTCGACACCAAAGGGGGTGCGCAGGGGGTGATCTCCCTATGCGTGCCAGGGTCGTCCAGGCATTGCAGGCGTGGCATTTTCTCGACACCAGAGGGGGTGCGCAGACAGGGGTCTCCCTATGCGTGCCAGGATCGTCCAGGCATAGCAGGCGTGCTTTTTCTCGACACCAGAGGGGGTGCGCAGGGGGTGGTCTCCCTATGCGCGCCAGGGTCGTCCAGGCATTGCAGGCGTGGCATTTTCTCGACACCAGAGGGGGTGCGCAGGGGGTGGTCTCCCTATGCGTGCCAGGGTCGTCCAGGCATTGCAGGCGTGGCATTGTCTCGACACCAGAGGGGGTGCGCAGGGGGTGGTCTCCCTATGCGTGCCAGGGTCGGCATGTGCACGCGTGGCATTTTCTCGACACCAGAGGGAGTGCGCGGGGGTGCCCCTATGCGTGCCAGGGTCGTCCAGGCATTGCAGGCGTGGCATTTTCTCGACACCAGAGGGGGTGCGCAGGGGGTGGGGGTGCCAGGGTCGTCAGGCTCTTGCCTGGCAAGGGGGTGCGCAGGGGTGGTCTCCCTATGCGGAGCAGGGTCGTCCAGGCATTGCAGGCGTGGCATTGTCTCGACACCAGAGGGGGTGCGCAGGGGGTGGTCCCCCTATGCGTGCCAGGGTCGTCCAGGCATTGCAACGGTGGTATTTTCTCGACACCAAAGGGGGTGCACACGGGGTGGTCTCTCTATGCGTGCCAGGGTCGTCCAGGCATAGCAGGCGTTGGCATTTGTCTCGACACCAGAGGGGGTGCCGCAGGGGGTGGTTCTCCCTGCATGCGTGCCTCTCGCCAGGCATTGCAGGCGTGGCATTTTCTCGACACCAGAGGGGGTGCGCAGGGGGTGGTCTCCCTATGCGTGCCAGGGTCGTCCAGGGGTGGTCTCCCTATGCGTGCCAGGGTCGTCCAGGCATTGCAGGCGTGGCATTTTCTCGACACCGGAGGGGGTGCGCAGGGGGTGGTCTCCCTATGCGTGCCAGGGTCGTCCAGACATTGCAGGCGTGGCATTTTCTCGACACCAGAGGGGGTGCACAGGGGGTGGTCTCCCTAGTGCGTGCCAGGGTCGTCCAGGACACCAGAGGGGGGCGCAGGGGGGTCTTCCATATGCGTGCCAGGGTCGACCAGCATTGCTGGCGTGGCATTTTCTCGACACCAGAGGGGGTGCCCAGGGGGTGGTCTCCCTATGCGTGCCAGGGTCGTCCAGGCATAGCAGGCGTAGCATTTTCTCGACACCAGAGGGGGTGCGCAGGGGGTGGTCTCCCCATGGGTACCAGGGTCGTTCAGGCATTGCAGGCGTGGCATTTTCTCAACACCAGAGGGGGTGCGCAGGGGGTGGTCCCCCTATGCGTGCCGGGGTCGTCCAGGCATTGCAGGCGTGGCATTTTCTCGACACCAGAGGGGGTGCGCAGGGGGTGGTCTCCCTATGCGTGCCAGGGTCGTCCAGGCATTGCAGGCGTGGCATTTTCTCGACACCAGAGGGGGTGCGCAGGGGGTGGTCTCCCTATGCGTGCCAGGGTCGTCCAGGCATTGCCTCTAGTGCGGGATTGCGTATTACCTCTCGTATCCAAGTGCCAGGCTACGCCTGATATGACCGTCACAGATGACTCCTCAACCCCTCCTCTCCCCCCACACGTCCTCCCCCTCCTTTCAACGACCACAGGGGGCACCTGAGAGCATGACGGCGGTGGTAGTGGTAGCGCAATTCACACAAGACATAAAATCAGTATGTGGGGTTCCTCGGCAGCGTATTGTTCAGTCTGCCGGCGGGAAAGGCTCAGGGACCTTCCCAGGAGGCTGGGGGACTTCCGAGCCTTCTGAGAAGGCCCGCCCCTCTTCTCACTTCCCCACCGCGCTCGCCGCCGAGGAGCAACAGCGGGAGAAGGAAGGGGGGCGAGGAGGCATGGCCAAAAGGAACGCGCGAGTGGCAGGCGGCGCCGTCCGGCAGGGAGTGGGCTCACACCCCGAGCCCCACGAGATTCTCGTAATGTGGGCTCCCAGAGGTGTGGACACCCTCCCTTGAGCAGGGACCGACCGTCCCGGCATTCCTATAGGCCTACCACGACATGTTCTCAGAAATGCTGGGATAACAGGAAACCTGTTCTTAGAAGATAACTCCGATGTGTTGTTTGTTGTCATGTTCTCAAACCAAAAATAAGCATCAAATCCCACCAGCCCTCTGGGCGTCGGTGGTTTAGAGCGTTTCCTCTTCCACCCCTCCTTCTTCCCCTTCGGGGAGGGGTTTACCCCTCCCCCTACCCCCTCCCCACTGACCTGGACAGGGGGTTCCGCGGCGCGCTGGAGCGTCCAAGATCGACCCCTGGGAGGGCTAAAATTCGACACCCCTCACGAGGATCGTGGCCCCTGAGGGGGGGACTGAAATTAGGGAACCCCCCTTCGTTGATCGATCTCCTCCAAGATGGCTCCGAGGCCCCCCAAGAGGCCCCCAGGAGGCCCCCAAGAGACCCCCAAGAGGCCCCAAGAGACCCCCCAGAGGCACCCAAGGGGCAAAGATGGCCCCCAGAAGCGCCCAGGAGGCCCCCAAAGGCCCCAAGATGGCCCCAAGAGGCCCCAAGAGGCCCCCAGGAGGCCCCAAAGAGGATCCCGAACGGCCCACAGAGGCCCCCCCGAGGCACCCAAGACGCCGAAAAGCCCCTCAGGACGACCCTCTACTCGCCTGGGCGTCGTTCCTGGACGGGCTGGTGGGGATACGCGAAGCGTCTAGAATTAGTGATACTACGATACATAGTATATATATAAACAGACTCAGCCAGACATGTTCTAA
>CAUYUJ010012858.1:119429-136929 GCA_963575745.1 Prorocentrum cordatum | reverse complement strand
GATCCTCCTCTTCCTCCGCCTCCTCCTGCTCCGCCTCCTCCTCCTCCTCCTTACTCCTCCACCTCCCTTCTCCCCTCCCATCTCCGCCCACTCCCCCCACCCAAACAAATCCTGCCCCAGTGCGTCCTCCTCCGCCTCCTCCTCCTCCTCCTCCTCCTCCTCCTCCTCCTCCCCCTCCTGACCATCGTGCCTCCTCTTGCTCCCCTGCGCGGCGGCGGCGGCGTCGCCCCGCGCGCGCGCCCGCGCGCGCGACCGGCCTCCGCAGCGCGGCGCCTAGCCTGCCGACCTGCCGCGGCCGGTCGGCCGGTCGCCGCCCGGTCGGCGCCGCCTGTCGCCGTCGTGGTCGGCGCCTGCCGCCGCCATCGGCATCGCCGTCGCCGTCGTCGCCGCCCTGAGAGCCTGGCGACTCAGAGAGCCTGGCGACCATGGCGTCGCCGTCGTCGCCGCCCTGGGGTCGGATGGCAGCGACGGGGCAGGCGAGTGGCTTTGAACTCTCAATTCGTGCTGAGAGGACCTTCTCCCTCTCGCCTCCGCCCCTCACCCGCCTTCTCTTGCGGCAGTCTCTTGGGCTGGCACCGCGTGCTTTTCAAACCCTGGCACAGAGGCCTATGACGGCCGCTACCCGGGTTTTGAACGCCACAAGTTTGCAGCTACTGGAGCCGTCTTGTATTCATCTTGAACCGGCTTGGTGCCATCTTGGCCGTTTTCGAAGTGTATTGCCTACTTGACCGTCGTGGAAGCCCTCACAAATCGACGCGGTTCGAAGCAAGGCGCAGAGAGATGGGGTTCAGGGCTTCAGTCGTGATTTCTCACGATGTCTCAGTTCTTTCGAGACGTTGGATCTCAGGGCGAGTCCCTTTGCCTTTGCCATCTCCGCCGTCGTCGCCGCCATGGTCCCACTGCTATGGTCGTCGGCTCCTCCTCCTCCTCCTCCTCCTCGCCCCCCCTCCCCCCCCCGTCCCCCTCTTCCATGAGAAGATCTAACGGCAGTTGGGGCAAGGGGCTGGCCCGCGCCTGGCAACGAGGCCTCGCTATGACTTCGGAACAGGGCTAACCACGGCCAAAATTGTACAAAACCCATTAGCTGCACATTAGCTGGAACCCGCCTGTCCAATGCGTGCGACCTGGAAGGTTGAAATGCCATGGTTCTGTGCATGAAAAAATTCGGTGGCCTGAGGCAGATATCGTTTACAAGCTATATCTGTACGACGATGTAAGATGAGTCATTCCTCACCCGGCAAGTTGGGGTCAGTAGATTTTGAGCATTGGCCTCCCGCCCGTCCACTCTGCATACGGCGGCCGCCAGATCCCCAGGTCCCCCGAGTGTCCCCGAGAGCCCCGCCGCGCGCCATACCGCGGCCGCCAGATCCCCAGGTCCCCCGAGTGTCCCCGAGAGCCCCGCCGCGCGCCACTCTGCATACGGCGGCCGCCAGATCCCCAGGTCCCCCGAGTGTCCCCGAGAGTCCCGCCTCGCGCCAGCACATCATGAAATGACAGAGCGATATGATACACAAAAAACATAAACGAATATAGCACAATACTAACTGCTATGACAGAACAGAGCATACCATCACACGGCCTAACAGAACATATCCGAGCATCACACACCATGGCAGAGCAGCGCATACCATAACACAACATCACAACACAGAACATGCCATACAACGACAACGCAAGCATACCGTAAGGGCCCACCGCAGAACTGTACATGCCCAAACAGAACATGCCACAGCCACTCATAACATGTCATATCATATCATATAATATCATATTATATCATATCGCAACACATCATGACACCGGTGCGAACATAACTTAACAAACAATGCAATACCATATCATAGTATTACATATCATAGCATACTACATTTTACAATGACAAACCACACGTCAACAAAACACAACATGACATAACATATAACATGAGCGATACCGTCACATAACAGATGACACATAACAACATGACAGAGCGCACAGAGCGCGGCTTGAGATGTTACGCAATAACAGAACATTGCATGTCTAAACACACTAAGCTATGAAGAACAAAATCATGCAGAACAGAACATACCACCATGCATTGTAGCATGCCATAGTATAGCATACCGTAACCTGCTCTGACCGACCATATCAAGCAAATCAACAAACGATGGCAGAACATATCATGCCGTGGAACAGCATCAACACACATAGCATTACATCAAATGACAAAGCATATGATGACAGAGCGCGGCATACCACATTATAGCATCGAGTGCCATCATATGTCATAACACCATCAGATAATAACGCACAAGCATTCAAATCATGTCAGAACAGAACAGAACAGGACACCACAACAACGCATGCAACGACATCATGAAGCATACATAGCATACCATAACATCGCGCATCATGGCAGAGAAGGGTTGGTCACACCATGACATAGTTTAATCTACCATAACATGCGATGCCACTGACTGACAAACATATCACAACATAACAAACAATCACACCATCTCATAACGTTACAAATCACACCCTGACAGATCTCGGCACAACTTACTTTACCATAGCAAGAAATAAGAGACCATCGAAAACCACATTCCTGACATAGCAGAGCATGACAACACGCAGCATCGACCATAACATGAAACAACAACGCATACCATGACATAGCGGAGCATAGCGTGCCATTCACATATCATAACAGAAGGTGCCATAACTGGTTTACGGTTGGTACCAGAAAAGCGGCGACTCTCTTACTTCTGGTACTCCTACAACAGCTTGACATAACGCATCAAGGATTATAATGCAATAAAAGGAACCGTCATACCAAACCAGGACACCGTATACTGCAACGAACCAAGCATAACGTAGATATCATCAATGAGCAGCCAACACATGACACAACCTGACATACCATGCTATGCTATAACACAGTGCCACATAACGTAATAACACACCATGGAGCAACACAAACCAAAAGTGAAGAGGAACGTCATGACATGATACACCATACTGTAACGTTATCAAACGCGACGTGCGAGCCGAAGTCAGGCTGGCAACTGGACCAAACAGGCGGAGCAACGACCGATCCCACAACATATCACACGAGACAGGCGCCTCGACGTCACGCCAGACTGCCCCTACTTCTACTAGTGCCCCTACCACTATCACTATTACTACTACCGCCACTGCCACTACTACTACTTAGTACTGCGACAAGTACTACTACTAATAATACTACTACTGCTACTACCACTACTGCTACTACTACTACTACGACTACGACTACGACCAGCACTACGACAACTACTACTACTACTACTACTACTACTACTACTACTACTACTACTACTACTACTATTACACTACTACTACTACTACTACTACTACTACTACTACTACTACTACTACTACCACGACTACTACTACTACTACTACTACTACTACTACGACTACTACTACTACTACTACTACTACTACTACGATACGACTACTACTAACTTCTACCTACTACTACATGACTACTACGACTAACGATGCTACTACTACTACTACTACTGACTACTAAACTACGACTACTATTACCTACTACTACTAGGACGACTAACAGCTTACGACTACTACAACTACTACTATTACTACTGACTACTGACTACACTAACTACTACTTACTACAACTACTACTACTAACTTACTTATTATTACGACTACAACTGCTACTACTGCTACTACTGCTACTACTGCGACTACTACTGCTACTACTACTGCTACTACTACTACTAGACTACTATACTACTACTACTACTACTACTACTACTACTATCGTGCTACTGGGAGAACCACGACGAACTACTTACTACTACTATCTAACTACTACTACTACTACTCACTACTACTCACTACTACCAACACTACTCAACTATTATACTAATAGTACTTAGTAGTACTACTAACTATTATAAATACAATACTACTACTACTACTACCTACTACTACTACTACTAATACCACTTGCTACCAACTAACACTACTACTACTACACTAACTACTACGTCTACTACCGACTACGACTACGAAACGGAACGCACGACTACTACGACTACGACTACGACTACGACGACGACTACGACTACGACTGCGACTACGACTACTACGACTACGACTACGACTACGACTACGACTACGACTACGACTACGACTACTACTACTACTACTACTACTACTACTACTACTACTACTACTACTACTAGTGCTAGTGCTAGTGCTAGTGCTAGTGCTAGTGCTAGTACTAGTACTAGTACTAGTACTAGTACTACTACTAGTACCCCCTAAATTACTGGCTATCTAAAGACATGTTTGGAGTTTCGCACCACGCGTTTTGGAGGTTAGTTTTTCGCCCAAGGGCTTGTTTCGTTTTTTTCGTCAGGGGCTCTGGGGCCCTTAGATTTCAGGAGAGCGGCAATTTGCGACCTGGTCAGGTCGCCGCACTGGCCGACACCACCGGGCAAAGCGCCCATCGTTCCAATGGGCACACGCATTGTCGGGATCAAACGCCAGAGGAATCGGTGGGATCGCTTGAAGCAGACTTTTTCCCAGAATGTAATTGCCGCTTGATACCTCCGCGAACCTCACATACAGGAGCTCTACACAACGCGACAGTCAGATGCGGACGCGGCTCATTGGTATCACTTGAGATGATCCAATTTTTAATGCCTCTGAAAAGTGCGCAGCGGTGACACAGAAGAAGAGCGCCTCGTTTTCGAAACGAACCTCTCGCATAGTGCCGGCCCCCCGTCGGCCCCCCATCTTTCAACAAAAAGGCTCCCTGGGATGACAGGGCACGCTGGCAGGGACGTGTGCGGAGGGAAATTGGGACGGGAAGGTGTGCTGCTGCACCGATGATGCGCCCTGCATTTAATCTGGTCCTCATACTTCTCTTCCAATTCCTCCGCTGTTCGTCCTCGTCCGCCTGTTTCCACATCAGCCTCATGCTAATCCGTTACCTCGTCCTCCTCGAATGCACGCGGCTCCAGTTTTCCGAGTGCGCACAACGCCACGGGATCTGTCTGGGAGTTCCAGGTCCGCCATGACACGCGTCGGCGGATGGAGACAAAGCAGCGCCGTGGAAAGGGATGGGCGGGAGGGAAGGAATGTCAGATGTGGCGCGAGCGCACATCGACTGTGCGCCCCCCAGCCCGATGCCCGATCGCCTGCACCGCGAGCTCGTCGGCGAGCTGCCTGCGCGGGCGGAGCGTGTGCACGGCCGAGGCTGCGCGCGCGGGCACCTCCAACCCCAACCGGCAGAGCTTCCCCTCCTCCTCCTCCTCCTCCTTATCCTCCTCCTCGTCCTCCTCCCCCTCCTCCTCCTCATCCTCCTCCTCCTCATCATCAGCATCATCGGCAGCAGCAGCATCAGCATCCGCATCAGCATCATCGGCATCAGCATCATCATCATTATCACCATCACCATCATCAGCACCACCGTCATCAGCAGCAGCATCAGCAACAACATCATCATCACTCTCTCACCCTAAGACCCTAAAAAGATCTCTCTCCTACCTCCTCCTCCTCCTCCTCCTCCTCCTCCTGCCTCGTCCTCCTCTTTCGCTCCTCCTCCTCCTCCTCCTCCTCCTCCCTCCTCCTCCTCCTACACCTACTCCTACTACCTACTACTACTAACGACTACTTACGACTACAACTTACTACTTGACTAACTACTACTACGTGAGCTAACAACTACTACTACACACACCCGTACTCCTGTCCTATCCTTGTCCTTATGGAATATACTCCTACTCCCCCCTCAGGCCGGCCATGAGGGGCCGCATCCGGGGGGTCCCATCCTAACCTGAAAAAACAATACAAAATCAACATAGTTCTTATTTTTTCCTCTCGACATGGACGTCCTGTCGTCCACGGCGATAATCCATTGCAAAAAATACCACAAAGAGCACACGCGCGCGTTCATGTCAGAATCCTACCGAACACAGTGTGTTTGCAAGCATTTCAACATAAAAACATCAAAAACCCAATGCTTTTCACAAAAATTGTACAAATTTCCCGCCCGGGCTCTCTTGCTGAAATCATAGGAAAACCATAGGAATCTTAAGAATTCGTCAAATCCAGCGATTTCACGTCATCGCGCGGTGCACTCGCGATGCTCTGTCATGCACCCAGGCCGCGAATCCTGTGCAAAAAATACCACAAAGAGCACACTCGCGCGTTCATGTCAGAATCCTACCGAACACCGTGTGTTTGCAAGCATTTCAACATAAAAACATCAAAACCCAATGCCTTTTCACAAAAATGTTGTGGGGTGTCCTGTCAGACCGTCGGGTTTCCTCCGGCCACCTCTGGCTTCCTGCGGTGTACCAGGCCATTCTCGACTCGTCTGGCAATGCGTGCGCGGCATTCATCACGCGCTCGCCAATTCCCGTCGGCAACCGCCATCGCTGCCGCATCAGCTGTACCAAACCGGCTGGCCGGTGTGACTTCGGCCCCCAGTTGTGCCAGCTTTGCTTCTTATGTTGTGGGAGGGCGGGTGGGACTGGGCATGCCATGCTTGACTCGCTCGAGCTGGCTAGCTTGACTCCTACTCCTACTCCTATCCTTATTCCTTATTAGAATATACTCCTACTCCCCCTCAGGCCGGCAGATAGCGGGCGCATCCGGGTGGTCCCATCCTAACCTGTAAAAAACAATACAAAATCAACATGTTTCTTATTTTTTCCTCTCGACATGGACGTCCTGTCGTCCACGGCGATAATCCATTGCAAAAAATACCACAAAGAGAACACGCGCGCGTTCATGTCAGAATCCTACCGAACACCGTGTGTTTGCAAGCATTTCAACATAAAAACATCAAAAACCCAATGCTTTTTCTCACAAAAATTGTACAAATTTCCCGCCCGGGCTCTCTTGCTGAAATCATTCGAGGGGGAGGGAGAAGGAAAACCATAGGAATCCTTAAGAGTACATCGGAATCCGTCGGCGATTTCACGTCATCGCGCGTGCTCCTCGCGATGCTCTGTCAATGCACCCAGTGCCCGCGAATCCTGTGCAAAAAATACCACAAAGAGCACACTCGCGCGTTCATGTCAGACGTGCTTCGAACACCGGACTCGCTGGCTCGCGTGCGCGGCAGTTCATGAAGCGCTCGCCAGTTCCCGTCGGCAACCGCCATCGCGGCCGCATCAGCTGTACCAAACCGGCTGGCCGGTGTGACTTCGGCCCCCAGTTGTGCAGCTTTGCTTCTTTTGTTGTGGGAGGGCGGGTGGGACTGGGCATGCCATGCTTGACTCGCTCGAGCTGGCTAGCTTGACTCCTACTCCTACTCCTTCTCCTACTCCTACTCCTGCCACTCTAACACCTGATGCCTACCACTCCTACTCCAATCCTTATTCCTTATTAGAATATACTCCTACTCCCCCCTCAGGCCGGCAGATAGGGGCCGCATCCGGGTGGTCCCATCCTAACCTGTAAAAAACAATACAAAATCAACATGTTTTTTATTTTTTCCTCTCGTCATGGACGTCCTGTCGTCCACGGCGATAATCCATTGCAAAAAATACCACAAAGAGCACACGCGCGCGTTCATGTCAGAATCCTACCGAACACCGTGTGTTTGCAAGCATTTCAACATAAAAACATAAAAAAAAACCCAATGTTTTTTTCACAAAAATTGTGCAAATTTCCCGCCCGGGCTCTCTTGCTGAAATCTTAGGAGTTTTCAAGTATATAAGAAAGGTAAAAAACCAGAGAATCTGAAGAATTCTGTCAAATCCTGCGATTTCGCGTCATCGCGCGGTGCACTCGCGATGCTCTGTCATGCACCCAGGCCGCGAATCCTGTGCAAAAAATACCACAAAGAGCACACTCGCGCGTTCATGTCAGAATCCTACCGAACACCGTGTGTTTGCAAGCATTTCAACATAAAAACATCAAAAACCCAATGCTATTTCACAAAAATGCTTTGGGGTGTCCTGTCAGACCGTCGGGCTTCCTCCGGCCACCACTGGCTTCCTGCGGTGTACCGGGCCATTCTCGACTCGTCTGGCAATGCGTGCGCGGCATTCAACACGCGCTCGCCAGTTCCCGTCGGCAACCGCCATCGCGGCCGCATCAGCTGTACCAAACCGGCTGGCCGGTGTGACTTCGGCCCCCAGTTGTGCCAGCTTTGCTTCTTATGTTATGGGAGGGCGGGTGGGACTGGGCATGCCATGCTTGACTCGCTCGAGCTGGCTAGCTTGACTCCTCCTCCTATCCTTATTCCTTATTAGAATATACTCCTACTCCCCCCGCAGGCCGGCCATTAGGGGCCGCATCCGGGGGGTCCCATCCTAACCTGTAAAAAACAATACAAAATCAACATGTTTCTTATTTTTTTGTTTCCTCTCGACATGGACGTCCTGTCGTCCACGGCGATAATCCATTTCAAAAAATACCACAAAGAGCACACGCGCGCGTTCATGTCAGAATCCTACCGAACACCGTGTGTTTGCAAGCATTTCAACATAAAAACATCAAAAACCCAATGCTTTTTCAGACAAGTTCTACAATTTTCCCGCCCGGGCTCTCTTGCTGAAATCATAGGAAGACCATAGGAATCTTAATAATTCTGTCAAATCCAGCGATTTCACGTCATCGCGCGGTGCACTCGCGATGCTCTGTCATGCACCCAGGCCGCGAATCCTGTGCAAAAAATACCACAAAGAGCACACTCGCGCGTTCATGTCAGAATCCTACCGAACACCGTGTGTTTGCAAGCATTTCAACATAAAAACATCAAGAACCCAATGCTTTTTCACAAAAATGCTTTGGGGTGTCCTGTCAGACCGTCGGGCTTCCTCCGGCCACCTCTGGCTTCCTGCGGTGTACCGGGCCATTCTCGACTCGTCTGGCAAGGCGTGCGCGGCATTCAACACGCGCTCGCCAGGTCCCGTCGGCAACCGCCATCGCGGCCGCATCAGCTGTACCAAACCGGCTGGCCGGTGTGACTTCGGCCCCCAGTTGTGCCAGCTTTGCTTCTTATGTTGTGGGGGGGCGGGTGGGACTGGGCATGCCATGCTTGACTCGCTCGAGCTGGCTAGCTTGACTCCTACTCCTACTCCTACTCCTGCTACTCCTACTACTCCTACTACTCCTACTACTCCTACTACTCCTACTATTCCTCCTCCTCCTCCTCCTCCTCCTCCTCCTCCTCCTCCTCCTCCTCCCCCTCGCCCTCCCCCTCCTCCCCAAAGGTCCAAAACGAGAAGGAGGAGGCGGTTCGAGGAGGGGGAGGATGAGTTCGGGGGACGAGGAGGGACCAATCCGGAGAGGGAGTAATAAAAGGATGAGGGTCGAAGAGGGGTAAGGAGGGGGAGGAGGGGGTGGAGAATGTCTGGGAAGGAGAAGAGGAATAGGAGGAGGAGGAGGAGGAGGAGGAGGAGGAGGAGGAGGAGGAGGAGGAGGGGGACCCAGCGATACATCGAGGGGGAGATTGGAAGGAGATGTGGGAAGGAAGAGCGCAGCAGCAGGTGTGTGGAGTTGGCGTGGGGAAGAAGATAAGCACGAGGAGCATGATGAAAACCTCCTCCTCATCATCATTCCACTCCTCGTCTTCCTTACCCTCCAACCTCCTCTACTGTTGTCGCCATGCTCCTCCCTCGTCTCTCTACCCTCGTTCCTCCACCTCCTCCCACCTCCATGCCCCATTGCTCCTAATCCTACTCATCCTAATCCCCCTCTGGTCTCTCTCATCCTCCCTCCCCCCTTCCATCGTCGTCCCCTCCCCTCTGCCTCTTCTTCCAAGGGGCGCCCCCGACGCGCGCTGGAGTCCTCCTCCCCCTTCCTCCTCTGCCCCCCCCTGGCCATCCCGCAAGAAAACCTGCTAGACCAATCGGCCAGGGGCGGCCACTATCATGTACTGCCGTTTGCCTGGTCTGCCCGTTCTGCCTCCACCCCCTGCTCCTGCACAGATGCCCAACCAACACAGACAAAAACACCAACACACATACACACATCCACACATATTGTCTCCTCCGCTGTCGGCTGGTCCAACCCAGCGAGGGCATCAGCGGAGCGCGCTGAAGCTGATGGGCCCCCGAGCGGGTGCCGATAGGGGGAGCAACCAACAGGCGGCTGCACGTGCAGAAACAGAAGGGGCATGACGGCTAGGTAAGCAGGGGAAAGGGCAACCAAGCGTGAGAAGGAGAGAATGAAATGGAGTAACACACACACACGCAGACGCACTCGAAGGTATCTTCTGCGGTAACTCATGGGGGCCTGCCATGACGCCTTGCTGTCTCTTGCGACTCTACGCTGATCGACGCTGATCGGCGCTGTATCGACGCTGATCGAAGTGAGATCGGCAATATCTCATCGACTACGAGACGCTAACCGACGCTAGCTAGTCTAAAAACGGAATTACGAAGGTATACCAGGCTGCCATGATCTGCTGATTACCAACTGCATCCCTACATGGAGGAGAAGCGATCTCCAGATTGGACGTCGAGTCTCCGCTCTGGGAATATCCGAGCCTCTGGCCCCCACCCCCGCCCCAAGAGGCCTCCAATAGAGCCCCAAAACAGCCCAAGAAAACACCAAGACGGCTTGAGAGGCCTCCGAGAAGCCCCAAGAGGACCCCAAAACGATTCCAAGAGGGGGCCCAGACGGGGGACCCGACCGGACATTTCGAGCCCTCGGCCCCGAGAGTCTCCCCAGGAAGCCCCAAGGGGCCCCTAGGAAGCCCCAGGAGGCCACAAAGAAGTGCTTAACAGGGCCCCAAGGGGCCCCGAAGAGGCGCAAAACTGTCCCCCAGAGGCCCCGAGAGCGTTCCGAAGAGTCTTCAAGAAACATCCCTGAGGACACTGACCCACAATCCAGGAACGGTGGCGTGACTAGATCCGCCGCCCCCTGTACTTGCCACAGGGGTGCCCGGCGTTCTGGATCCTTTCGGTTTGGGTTCTTTTAGAACAACTCCCTGGGGCTTCGGCCCGTCCCGCCGGCCACCCGGAAAAGTGCGTCAATGGTGGCTGCAAAAGGTTTTTCGCCTCCAGGCGGCTCCAAGATGGCCCATGCTGGCCTCCAAGATGCCTCCAAGATGGCCAAGATGGCCTCCAAGACGGCCTGAGAGGGTCCAAGATACTTCCAGATACGCCCAAGAAGCCTCCAAGACGGCCCAAGACTGCCCAAGAGGTGTCCAAGAGGCCTCCAAGACAGCCCAAGAGGCCTCCGAGAGGTCCTCGTGGAGAGCCCAGAGATGCTAAAATCATAGATTTTCCTTTGGTTTTTGAGCTATTGTCGTATTTGCTCTTTTTCGGCCTTCCGACGGCCCAAGACGGCCCAAGAGGCCCCCAAGATCGCCCCCAGAGCGCCCAAGAGGCCTCCAAGATGGCCTCAGGACTGGCCAAAAGGCCCCCAAGACGGCCCCAAGAGGGCCCGAAGACGGCACAAGAGGCGTCCAAGACGCCCAAGGAAGCCTCCAATACTGCCCTGGAGCACCCCAAGAAGGCCCTAAGTCGGCCCAGAGAGGCTCCCAAGACGGCTTCCGACGGCGTCAGACGGGCCAGGAGCCCACCAAGACGGCCGAAGATGGCCCTAAGATGGCCCAAGACGGCCCAAGAGGCCTCCAAGAGAGCAGCCCCCAGGAAAGTCTGAAGAGGCCAGAATCATTGATTTTCCTAGGTTGTTGAAGGATTTCGGCATTTGCATCTGTTCGACCTTCCGATGGCCCGAGAGCCTCCAAAGATCGCCCAAGATCGCCCAAGAGGCCTCCAGGATGGCCCCAGAGCAGCCCAAGAGGCCCCCAAGACGGGCCCAAGAGGGCCCAAAGACGGCCCAAGAGGCCTCCTAGACGCCCAAGATGGCCTCCAAGACGGCCCTGGAGCACCCCAAGAGGGCCCCAAGTTGGCCCAGAGTGGCCCCCAAGACGGTTTCCGACGGCGTCAGACGGGCTAGGAGCCCACCTAGATGGCCAAAAAGGCACCCGAGAAGCCCCCGAAGGCCCCCCAGAGGCCTCCAAGAGGGCCCCCAAGATGCATCCACGAGCCTCCCAGGAAGCTCCCAGGAGGCTCCAAGAATGTCCCCAGAGGCTCCCAAGATGCCCCCTCCTCCTCCTCCTGCTCCTCCTCCATCTCCTCCACCTCCTCCTCCTCCGCCTCCTCCACCTCCTCCTCCTCCGCCTCCTCCTCCGCCATCCTCCCCCACGTGTTCCCCGAAGGGTTTCCACAACGGCTGGGGGAACACATGGTCCGATAGCTTGGAAGAGCTCTTGCCACAACGTTCGGCCACATTGTCGATTCCAGAAGGCAGGGGGCGGCGGTGATTCGCCATAGGCGTCTTCGGTATCCGCATCCGCGCCCTCGCGGTCTGGATTCCAAAACGCGATCCCGCGGATACGCGGTCGCACGGACACGTTCCGCGCGGGGCGTCGGCAAAAAAACGCATCGTATCCGCGGGGTCGCGGCCCAGAGGCCCGGCACGCGAGGCTGCGGATACGGATGACTGCCGCCAACGGATATGATATGCTGACACATATGAGACCTCGCCATCCGCTGGGCGCTGCAAGGCGCACAGTTGCCGCAACTTCCTTGTGACCCTGGGGGCCTTTCGGAATTTCAGACTTGCGAATGGCAGCAATAACAAAAACAAATGATTCAAGCGAAAGACCCAACCATATGCAGCGTCAATACCGCGTTGTGGTTACCGCTTTCTGTGAAGCTCCTTCTGGGGCCGCGAAACCAATGGGTGTGCCGTAGTGGTGGTGGTGGAGAGCGCATGCAATCTGTGCCAGTCGGGCCTTAGGTGGAGCTCCCCATGGAGCCACAGAACGTGTGCGTGGTGCGCCGAAATGGACCCGGGGTCCGCATGCGAACGTCGCCAATAATGCCGTCGGTGCACGCGGTCACTGCCACTGGAGTCTTCAGTGGAGCTCCCTGTAGGGCCGCGAAGCGCTGTACTGGGTGGGGGAGAAACATGCGGTCGTGGCCACAGGGGCCAGTGGATCTCCCCCCCATGGGGCTACGAAGCGCTGTGCCGGATTGGAACGAAGCACGCGGCTGCGGCCACTGGGGTCTTGAGTGGAGCTCCATATAGGACCACGAAACGCTGTACTGGGCATGGGAGAAACACGCGGCCGTGGCCACTGAGGCATTCGGTGGAGTCCCGATAAGGGCACGAAACGTGGCATGGGGCGGGGAGATGCATGTGGACCCTCCCACTCACTGGGGCCTTCGGTGGAGCCCCTTGTGCCTTTGGGGCTACGAGACGGGTGAGGAGTGTGCCGACATGGGGCGGGGTGGCGCATGTAGACCCTACCACTGGGGCATGCGGTAGAATCCCTTATGCCCAATGGGGCCACGAGATGTGTGAGGAGTGTTCCGACATGGAACGGGGAAACGCATGTGGACCCTTTCACTGGGGCCTTTGGTGGAGCCCCTATGCCCTATAGGGCCACGAGACGTGTGAGGAAAGTGCCGAAATGGGGTGGGGAAACGCATGTGGACCCTCCCACGAAGGCCTTCTGTGGAGCCCATTGATCGGGGCACGAACCGTGTAAAAGGGTGTGCCGAAATTGAATGGGAAGACGCGTGTAGGCCCTCCCGCTGGGATCTTCGATGGAGCTCCCTCTGGTGGGCCACTAAACGTTTGAGGAGTGTGCCAAAATTTTGCCGAAGTGGTGGTCGGGAGGGCAAAGGCAAGGGATGTGAGGGGGAGGGCGAGGAGGAGGAAGGGAGGAACGCGGGGCGCTGTCTCTTCAAAACGAGGACTCAACACCACAAGAACGTCCTCCTCACTTCTGGCCTGTGGCACACGAGGGCCCCACGACGGCCCAAATGGCCCCAGGACGGCCTCAGGATGGCCCAGCCCTCCAGCGCGTCACAGAGGAGCCCGAGAAACGTCCCAAACGGGGTGCGCAGAGCATGGTCGCGGCCCAAGCGGGGGGGAGGGGACCCGGGGACGCACTGACACAAGCAAAGAGGGCACGAACGCCATCTGTCGGGGATCTTCTGACCCGGGAGAAGCCAGACCCGGGTCAGCCAGGCCTTGCAGAATGCTGCAAGATCCTGCACCCAAACCCGGGTCAATGCGAAGGATCCTGCAGAATCCTGCACCCAAACCCGGATCAGTGCGACCCTGGCCCTGCAGGGATCCTGCAAGATCCGGCGCTCTGGCTGACCCCGTCTGCATGGACCCCCGTCTCTCAAGGCTCCCGAATCTGGGGAGACGTCATGGACCCGGCCATATGGCACCATCCCCCTTCGTCGCCACCCCCCCTCCTGGCCGCCCCTGCCGGCCTGGCCCGAGCAGCCCGGCCAGTGGCCCGCAGAGCCCGAGGCCGCCGCGCGGCCGGCGAGAGCGTCGGCCGCACGCAGGCACGCGCGCGCGCAGAAGCGCGCCTGGCCGTCGCGTCCACGTATTCGGCGGCGGCGGCGGCCTCGCGCCCATCTCCCTCGCCCTTCTTGGGGGGAGTGGGACCCCGCCCCCCGCTCGTCCCGAGCGGCGAGCGTGTCCACGTCCACGCCCTCGCGGTCTCGATTCCAGGCGCGCGGTCGCGCGGGCACGCGGTCGCAGACACGCTCCGCGCGGGGCCTCTGCGAACAAGTATGCCCGTATCCGCGGGGTCGCGGCCCAGCGGCCCGGCCCGCGAGGCCGCAGATACTGATACGTCGTTCGCCCACGACCCCCGTCCTGCTGCAACACGGGGGTGCCACGGACCCATGGAGGAGGAGGAGGAGGAGGAGGAGGAGGAGGAGGAGGAGGTGGAGGAGGAGAAGGAGGAGGAGGAGGAGATGAAGGAGATGGAGAAAAAAGAGGAGGAAGAGGAGGAGGATATGAAGGAGATGGAGGAGGGGGAAGGAGGAGGGAGGAAGAGGAGGAAGAGGAGGATGATCCCGGAGCGCGGGATCCTGGGGCACGGAGCCCTGAAGGGATGTCGGGCCCTGGAGCACGGCTTCCTGGAGAACGGGGTCCTGGAGCACTGGAAGACTTCTCGGCTACCGGCCACGCGCAGGGAGTGGCCCCAGGAAGTAACCTCTGGCGCGCGGCTTTGGGCGGGCGTGGGGCGGAGGGGGGGAGGGGGCCAGACCGAGCGCGCAGGCAGCTGCTGTCGCATCGCGCTCTGCGATCGGGGGGCCGGAATGGGCTCGAACTCAAGGTCTCTCCGTCGAATGGCCACTCTTACGTATGGTCGAGTCCTGTCCCCTCCTCGGGCCCCCTCTTCGCCGGCCCCGAGGCCTCCCGCCTCATCCATCTCCTTGTTGACTGTGCGCATGGGGGGGGGCACAAGGGGGGCGGCCCTCTGAGAAGACGGGGTCCTCCTGAGAAGACTGGTCGGACCAAGAGAGCCTGCGGGCTTTTAAAAAAGTTCTGGTTGACCCGAATGGGGCTCCGGCTGAAAGAGGGGGTGCAATAGGTTTGGGGCAATTGTATTGCAAATTGATTGCGCCAGAGATCTGTACTGCATTGTATTGCAGCTTATGCATTGCACGCGAAAATCCAGCAATATATTTGCACACTGGAATGTACTGCACGTCCCGAATCGATTGCAGCCCTACAAATCTATTGCTCCAAATCTATATTGCACCACCTCCTTTCGGCTGGACCACTTTTTGGGTCAAGCAGAGAAGTCCGCCGACCCCTTGTGGGTATGTAGGCTTGTGAAATTCTCCCCCCATCATCCCCCCCCAGGGACCCCAAACGGGCAATTTGACCCCCCCCCGGGCCGAGCGCGACCCCGGACCGAACGCGTCACGAGGGAGCGGAGGGCTCCAAAACTGGCAAAAAAAACCAAAACACTCCCCAGACGGTCCCAGGGGGCCACGATTCGCCGACATATCGCCCCTGGACGCCCACGATGGCCTCCAGGCGGCCTCCGAAGCTGCCAAGACGTCCCAAAATGCCCTCAAGATGCGTCCCAAGAGGGCCCCAAGAAACAACAATCGGCCCACTCTTTGCGAAAAACAAGCATGTTTCGCATGCTCGCCTATTCGGCTGTCACAACGTCCACAACGGGTAAAGAAACCTTCAATATCGCCCCCAGACGGCCAAAGGGGCCCCGTGTAAGGCTGCTGTTGCATCCTGATAAGTTTTTCGACGGTCCTGGGGCCCGTTGAGTACGAGGCCTCCTAGATGGGGTCCGAGTAGAGGGGCTCGGAAGATCGTGCCGCATCATCAATACATCGGCGACACATCGGCGATGCACCGGCGAGGCATCGCCGACGTGGGATGCATCGGCGACGTCGACGTGGAGCAAATCGGGCTGCACGTCGAGCCGCCTCGCCGATGCATCGGCGGTGCGGCGCGATCCTCCGACCCCACCCACCACCCACACCGACCCCACCCAGGAGGCCCAGAGCTGAGGGCACCCGGCGGCCGAACACGGCCCAAGAGCTGGGCGCGCCACTGCTGCCTGGAGCCTCGGCCCCCCCCGTGAGCGCTGCCCCCCTGCCCCCGCCGTGTGGGTACGCCCCCCCCGCCTCAACAGGGCCTCGCGAGCTGGGTGGCCCCCCCGAGCCTCGCGAGCTGTGTTGGTACGCCCCCCGAGCCTCGCGGCCTCGGGAGGGCCTCGCGAGCTGGGCCGAGGCCCTGTGGGGGCTTGGCGTGGTTGCGGGTGGCGCAAGCCCGACGTGCTGGAGCAGGACCGCCCCGGCCAGAAGTGCTCGGAGAACACCTCGTCGGAACGACCGGCTATAGTCCTCAGAACACTGCTTGGGGGGCCCACGAAGCAAGCCAGGGCGCTACGCCACTGCTTGAATCTCTGCTCCGGGCCTCGGCTCTCCGGGAGCGCTGCCCCCCCCCCCCCCGAGGGGGGGGGGGCAGGATAGCCCAGGATCGAATCGACAAGTCGGATCGGCGATTGAAAGGAATCGGATCGGCGAGAAATAGGCAGCCGAGCCGGGAAACGGCGAATCGGCGGAAATACACTGGCTTGCATGCCTCCGATAACAAATCGGAACCCAAATCGGAATTCTTGGGCCGAATCGAATCGGAACCGGAAGCCATCGAAATCGAATCGAATCGGAGGGATCGCAACGAGCCCGGGGGGTTAGGTCGGGTGTGTCCCCCTGCAGGGGGATTTTTTGGGAAAAATCATAAATACCACAAATATATACAAAATCTGAAAAATATGCAACACATCACCCCAATAACATTTTTTAACTATTTCTGTATCGGAGCTGAGGGGGTGAGATCGAAGTGGAACGGAGAGCCCCCCTACTGGGAAATCGGTTTCGGTTTAGTGTTCGTGCGTGCCGTGCGTGCGGGCGAGGCGAAGCTGCGTGGGCGGGCGAGAAGAGAGTCTCCTGTGGCTGAGGCGCGGCCGGACCAAATGTCTCCCTTCCGGGCGGCCGGTGGCCCGCGGTGTCCCGCCGGTGTCCCGCTGGTGTCCCATGTGGCTGAGGCGCGGCCGGACCAAATGTCTCCCTTCCGGGCGGCCGGTGGCCCGCGGTGTCCCGCCGGTGTCCCGCCGGTGTCCCGTCGGTGTCCCGATGATGATGATGATGATGATGATGATGATGATGATGATGATGAT
>CAUYUJ010012858.1:94429-114429 GCA_963575745.1 Prorocentrum cordatum | reverse complement strand
CCCCGGGAGGGGGGGGTGGGGGTGTCGAAACCCCCCCCCGGGTCAGATACACGCCCCCCCCCGGGACATCCTCTTGCCCCTGGGCTCCAGCCAAGCCGAACCCTAGCAACCTCGTAATCGAGTCGAAGGGAAATGCCCCTTCCCTTTGAATCCCTCGCCCCGCCGGGAGGGGGGGGGGGGGTGTCGACCCCCCCCCGGGTCAGATACGATACGCCCCCCCCTGTGACTTCCTCTTCCCCTGGGCTCCAGCCAAGCCGACCTTGAGCAACCTCGTAATCGAGTCGAAGGGAAGCCCCTTCCCTTTGATCCCTCCCCCGCCGGGAGGGGGGGGGGGGTGTCGACCCCCCCCCCGGGTCAGATACGACGCCCCCCCTTGGGACTCCTCTTCCCCTGGGCTCCAGCCAAGCCGACCTTGAGCAACCTCGTAATTGAGTCGAAGGGAAGCCCCTTCCCTTATGATCCCTCCACCGCCGGTAGGGGGGGGGGGTGTGTCGACCCCCCCCCGGAGTCAGATACGACGCCCCCCCCAGGGTGCTCCTCTTCCCCTGCGGCTCCAGCCAAGCCGACCTTGAGCAACCTCGTAATTGAGTCGAAGGGAAGCCCCTTCCCGTTGATCCCTCCCCCCGCCGGGAGGGGCAGGGGGGGTGTCGACCCCCCCCCGGCATGAATACGACTCCCCCCCCTGGGAGACCTCTTCCCCTGGGCTCCAGCCAAGCCGACCTTGAACAACCTCGTAATTGAGTCGAAGGGAAGCCCCTTCCCTTTGATCCCTCCCCCGCCGGGAGGGGGGGGGGGTAGCGACCCCCCCCCCCCCCGGGTCAGATACGACGCCCCCCCTTCCGTTCGAGCCGTCATCTCCGTCATTCTTTGTACTCGTCGTCTCTGTCCTTCCCTTTCCCTGGGAGACCTCTTCCCCTGCCAAGCCGACCTTGAGCAACCTCGTAATTGAGTCGAAGGGAAGCCCCTTCCCTTTGATCCCTCCCCCGCCGGGAGGGGGGGGGGGGTAGCGACCCCCCCCCCGGGTCAGATACGACGCCCCCCCCTGGGACTCCTCTTCCCCTGGGCTCCAGCCAAGCCGACCTTGAGCAACCTCGTAATTGAGTCGAAGGGAAGCCCCTTCCCTTTGATCCCTCCCCCGCCGGGAGGGGGGGGGGGTGTCGACCCCACCCCCGGGTCAGATACGACGCCCCCCCCTGGGACTCCTCTTCCCCTGGGCTCCAGCCAAGCCGACCTTGAGCAACCTCGTAATCTCTTGCTGCGCATTGCGAACAGGGTCGGCGGCACCGGCCGTCAGGCCTTCGCAATCGTGGATGTCTGCTCGCCGTCACTGCCCAAAACATGTTCGAGGTGTTCGGCCGTTTGCGTCGATTCTCGGCGGCTTTCCAGCCTCGGGATGCCTTCCAGCGGCTGCGCCTCGCCGAGGGCGTTCCCGGGGGGCCCTGACCGTCCCCAGGGGCTGCAGGAGGCCCGAGGCCCGTCGTCGCATGGCCCGACAACCACCAAGGGGGGGCCAAGGTCCCGCTGCACCTCGACGGGGGGAGGATCGAGCACGAAGGAGGCAGTTGTTGTTTAGATTCGGGCAAGTTCACCTGCACGGAGGGGGGGGGCACGGAAGCAAACTTGCCGGAATCCAGTTCCACATGATAGCCAGCGTGAAGTCAAACAGAGCGCTTCTGGAAATGATGCTTGCTGTGCATTCGGTGCCTGTGGTGCATTATCTGTGGTGCAATACATGCCGTGCAACTCGTGTTGGGCAGTCTATCTGGTGCCGTATGTGTTGCGCGATATCTGATGTGAAAAATCAAACAGCGCGGCGCAGCACTTCTTTCCGTGCAAACTATGTGCTGCAATATGTGTAGGGGAAACTATGTGGTGAAACACATGCAATGTAGTCTATGCGGTGCTATGCGGTGCAATATATGTTGTCCAGTGTATGAAGTGTTGAATATGTGGTCGGAGCCAACGTACTAATATATGTGGTGTGCTGTATGTGGTGCAAGCTACATGGTGCAATATATGTGGCAAGAGCTAGCATACTCACGTATGTGGCGCTGTGATGCAACCCATGATGTGCAATATCTGCTGTGCCATTTATGTCGCGAACGATCCAGATGTGCGCCGCATGTGCGATATTCATCGTGCAATGTATGTACTGCAACCGATGCTAGGCAATACATGTGGTGCAATCGTTGTGATGCACTCCATGCTGTGCCATCTGTGGTACAATCGAACTGTGCAACACATGGTGTTCAATGGGAGTGTGGTAGGAGCTAAAGTACTCATATATGTGGTGCGAACTACGTGGTGAAAGCTACGCTGTACAATATATGTGGCAAAAGCTAGCGTACTCACGTAGTTGGTGCGAGCTGCTTTATGTAAGCTAAGAGGTGCACTAGATGTAACAGGAGCTAAAATACTCATCCATGTGGCTTGAGCAATGCGGCGTAAGCGATGCGGTGCAGTCGATTGCAACATATTGACTTGCATTGTGTTGTATTGCTATCGATTGTATTGCAATCGAGTGGATTACAGTCGTGTAAGCTATGTGATTCCTTCTATGCGGTGGCATCTGCGAATTGCCCTCGATTGCAGTCAATTGGTTTGCAATCGATTGCATTGCAAGCGATTGCATTGCAACGCGCCACAAGACCTAGGTGACGGGCGGCGACGATGCGGCGACGGGGCGACGACGGCGGCTACATCGCCGCCAGACCGAGTGTCAGGTCCAGGTGACGGGCGGCGAAGAGGCTGCGACGGCGGCCACATGGACCAGACCAAGTTTCAGGCCCAGACGACGGGCGGCGACGAGGCGGCTACGGGACGGCGACGGCGGATACATGGCCGCCAGATGAATTTTCAGGACCAGTTCCTTGGAGGACAAGTAAGAGCCCCTACGTGCAAGCACTGTTTGGTGAACAAACTCACGGAGACCCAAGCACCCGCGTATCATGACACAAAAATTGCGACGGACAGTGGTTGGCAGCTTTTTGCCTCCAAGGGCCCTTGCATGGCCCCGCGGGGCCGTCAACCAAAACGATTGAAACGGGCCCTCGGGAAAGGTTCGGGACTTTTCTGGGGGCTGCGCATTGAAAACGTCAAGACGTCGAATGTCTGGGGGATCAGCATGAGGAGAATGTTAGTGGATGTCTGTTCGCCGTGTTTCTGGCCTCTGGGGGCAGCTGTTCGCCTCGTGTCCGTGTTCTCCCAGGCGAGGTGCTCAGAGGCCATGAAGCCTGCGTCATTCGCCATCTCCGTTCACCGAACTCCCCCGTCGCCGTCCGTCGCAGTCGGCCATTGCCGCTGCTGATCAGGAAAGGCGGATGGCCTTCTATTTCGGGGGCGGCCAAGAGGGGGACGTAATGAAAGAAGAAGAGGCGCCGTGAAATCTGCGGAGGTATCATGGCCCCCGCCATGATATCCCCACCCCCCCTTGTCATCACCCCCCTCTTTGCCGCCCCCCGACTATTTCTACCAAATGTGTAGCTGGCGCACGGACGGACCTAATGGGCAGCTGGCGCACGGACGCGGCGCACGGGCTGCGGAGTACGCACGGCTCGTTGAGAGAACTGCGAGACTCACAGTGGCGGGATGGGGGGGGGCGGGACGCTCCAGACCCACTGCAGGGGGTGCGGAATGACGTGAAGGGGGCAAGCCCCTCCCCCGAAGGAGGGGAAGAACTGGGTCGGGCGTTGTTAGAACTGGGTATGGTGGGACCTGGTTTAACGATGTGTCCTGGAGGACGCCCCCCCCCCCGCCCCGCCCCATTCCACTGACCGGAACTGCCGTCACCCGAGAAAACACCAGCTACGGCTCAGACCTGGTTTGGTGATTCTGGCCAATTGAGGGGCTCTGGGGGCCTACTACTAACCGGGTCCCCTTACCTGGGGTCCTGGCTATACCCGACCGGGGGGCTGGTGAAACCCACCATCTCCGTGGTCAAAGCGAAATGCCTCCGCTGTCCCCGGCATCCCGCCGGCCCCTGGCCGGAACGCCTCCGGCCTGCGCGTCCGTCGTCTGCCCGCGTCTCGCCTCCTCTCTCCCTCGCCGCCCCCGAGCAACATAGACTGCCGGAAACCAGCGGCGGGGGGCCCATGCTTCTCGTGATCAGAGAACTCCCCGCCGCTCTCGGAGAGGCCTGCATTTCTCGCTTCCTCCTCCCTGCCCTGCAGGACGAATGTGCTCCTTGCGGGTCCTTGACCCCTCGGTTTCCCCCTGGACCAGATAACTAACCATCCCGAGTCCTGCTTTGACGGTCCAAAGAGCGCACGAAGGAGCCCCAAGAGGCCGAGAACAACAACAAAACTCAGAACCCTTTCCCTCAGGACCCCCGTCTCCTCATGCTGACTTGATGGGGGCCGCCAGAAAAGGGTCGAAGCAGACGATGCCAGAAGATCGCGCAGGAAATCGGGCTCTAGATCGATCGCGCCGCATCGCCAATGAATCGGCCACGCGGCGCGACCCTCCGACCCGCCTACAAGAAAGCTAACAGTTTGGAAGATGGAAAGTCCGTGAGAGTGGCAGGCTCCTCCTACCCTGCCTTGAGGAGCAACGATACAGGGGGGACTCACTGTCCCGCTCTCCCCTCGCCACTGTCCCCACCACCAGTCCCCACCACTGTCCGCACCACTGTCCCACTGTCCCCGTACCTCTGTCCCCACCACCACCGTTCCCACCACTATCCTAATATCCCCACCATTGTCCAATTGTCCCGAAGAGCGGGAATCGTTTGCCAGCGGCGAGGGGGGGGGGGGGGGCACTGTCCCCGCCGCTGTCCCACTGAGCTGTCCAACTGTTCCCACCACTGTCCCCACCACTGTCCCCACTGTACCTCTGTCCCACTGTCCCACCGCAGTCCTCGCCACCGCCCTCACCACTGTCCCCACCACTACTGTCCCCACCACTGTCCCACTGTCCCGACCACATTCCCAGTGTCCCCACACCACTGTCCCCACCACCACCGTCCCCACCACTGCCCCTTTGTCCCCACTGTTCCCACCAGTGTCCCCGCTGTCCCCACCAGTGCCGGCCATAACGGGGCCTGGACCAGTCTCACTGTCCGCCACTAGCCCCAGCCGCCAGGATTGTCTCCCTGATTGCGATATCGCGTCCGGTGCAGCTTCGGGGATAACTAGTTGGGGGGCACACACAGGCACATCATTCAAACGTAATTGGCGAGCTAGGAATCTTTTACACAGCGTGAGGGGGGGGAGGGGGAGCAATAATGTTCCATCTCTTCCGAATGTGAGGCGAGAGAGCGGATCCTTAAGCTGTGATGAGAGATGCTACGTGGCGTAGTGTTTGTACTCTCTATCTAGGAGAGACCATAGGGGGGGGGGGTGTGGGTGTGGCGACGGAGGGGGGGGGGGGGGGGGGCGGCACATAGAGAAAATATTCGCGATCGAATGGTCGTCCGTAAGGGGCTTTGGTACTTGCTGATCCCCCTTTTCGTTGCCGAGCGCGGGGGGGGACGGTGGCGCACCGACCCATCGCCCGCCGCCGCGCACCGCCCGCATGTGCGGATTCCTAAAGACCTGGTACGGCAAATCACGCGCGACTCTGGAACATTCTCTGGGGGTGAATTTGAAAAATCCGGGGAACGTTTGTGAAAATGTCCGGCCTACGTTTTGAAAAATACCGGAATCGATTTTGAAGAATTCCGGGATCGATTTTGAAAAATTCTGGAATCCATTTTGAAAAATTCCGGATTTCAGCATTTTTCAGATGTCCTGCGCGGCGGGCGCATTCCACCCCTCAAAACTGCGTTTTGTTGAAAATGTCCGGGCTTTTTTGTTTTTTATGTATAAAAAATCCGCAACCGCTTGCGCCAAAAAACGGAAGCGCTTTCTGAAACATTCTACAATCCAGAAGAAATCCGGGCGGTCCGACGGGCGCGGCCGGCTGATTCACGCGCCGCGCCGCGCGCGATTGGGCGCAGCGCGCGCCGCGCGTTGCGCCCGCGAACAGCACTCGAAGGGGCTGTCTCAAAAACAGCGCCACGGCAACTGCGAGTCAAGGACCCCCCAGCGCAACACAGCATGCAGCTTGGAATCTCCGAGGGCGCTCCGATGCGCGAAAAATGCACCGCGCCCATCACGCAAAGAACCTGCGCGACGGAATGCGCTCGACCATTCGTCCCTGGAGCCCGCGCAGAAAGGACAGGAAAACTCGGAAATCTTGAAAATTATCAATATCAATACTTCACGCTCCTCTGAAACTGTCCCACTGTCCCACTGTACCCACCACTGTCCCACTGTCCCAGCCGCTGTCCCACTGTGCTGTCCCACCGTCCCCAGTCCCACTGAGCTGTCCCACCGTCCCCACTGTCCCACTGAGCTGTCCCACTGTTCCACGGTCCCCACCACTCTCCCCACTGTACTACTGTCCCACCACTGTCCTCACCACCGCCTTCACCACTGACCCCACCACTACTGTCCCCACCACTGTCCCGCTGTCCCCTCACCACTGTCGCCACCACCACCGTCCCCACCACTGTCCGCACCACTGCACTGTGGCACTGTCCCACTGTCCCCGCACCACTGTCCTGTCCCCGCCACCACCGTTCCCACCACTGTCCCACTATCCTTACCATTGTCCAACTGTCCCGAGGAGCGGGAATCGTTTGCCGGCGGCGAGGGGGGAGGTTCAAACCGGTAGTGACCCCTCCCCCGGTTTTCGAGGGGGTTTGATGATGTGACTTGGGGGGGGGAGGGGTTCGAAGTGGTAGTGACCCCCCCTGGTTTTCAGGGGGGGGGGGGACGGGTTGGGAACCCCCAGTGACCCCCGTCCCGGTTTTCCGCCAGCAGCGGTAGAACACGCTCTTTCGGAGATGTGGATTAACATCTAGCCTCCAGGGGCCACTTTTTGAATCCATATCCGCTGAGCCTCTGGCTTCTGAGGAAGGGAACCCGAAACTCCAAGATAGGAGTCCAGCGGGGCCCTAAAGGACCCCCACGGGACCCTAAAATTACACCCACGGGACCTTAAAATTACATCTACGGGATCTTAAACAGTCTCCACGTTACCTTACGAATATCCCCACGGGACCTTAACATGACCCCCACGGAACCTCAAAACCACCCCACTGGACCTTCAAACTATCCCCACGGGACTTGCAAAATTACCCTCACGGAGCCTGAAAATGACCCATACGGGACCTTGAAAAGGACCCCCCCGTAAAATGAACCCCCATGCACTGGACTTCCAAATGAACCCCAAGGGATCCCAAGGAACAGACTACGGGCCGATTATGGGCTGGCTAAGGGCCGGCGAAGGGCCAGCTATAGGGGCTGGCTCGGGGCTGGCAAAGGACCGGCTATGGGCCGGCTGCTCGAAGGGCTGTCCTGGCTCTGAGGGCCAGCTCTAGAGGCCGGCTACGGGCTGGCTGAAGGGCCAGCGAAGGGCTGGCTATAGGAGCCGGCTCGCTGGCGAAGGGCCGGCCAATGGCCAGGCTCGCTGGCGAAGGGCCGGCCAAAGGCCAGCGGCTAGGGGGCGGCGAGAGGCTGGCCAAGGGCCGGCTACGGGCTGGCTGCGGGCCGGCCGAAGGCCAGCTGAGGGCCGACCAGGGCCCGTTCAAGGGCCAACGGGAAAACATTCAGGACATACGGGGCCATGCCGGCTCGGAGAGCTCGGAAACAGAAGCGGTTGAGGACCAGATACTCCTAAAGGGCCGGGTGCTCGAACAAGAATGGGTGGTCGAAAAATGAGGGCCGGGAGGTCAAACAAGAAGGCTGGGTGGCCCAAAGTGAAAAGGACCGGGCCAGGTGGTCATACGTCAAAAGAAGGGTTGCCAAACAGTAAGGGCCGGATGGCCAAAAGATCCGCCGGCAACCTTGCGGTGCCAACAGGCTGCGAGGATGAGGATTGAAGCTCCCTGTTCCAGTCGGAGTTTCCAGTTTCCACTGTTACAGTCCTGCTTTCTGCTTCGTTACTGTTAATTGCTGTCCCCGCGAGGGGTGGGAGCCCCAAACAAGTTTTTGTACCACGCCCTAGGAAGGTTCTCAGAATTCATGGGGGGGCGTGGGTCACGTAAAAATACATGATATTCGCGTCCCCGAGGCCAGCAACCCTTATAAATTATACAGTGCTCGCGTCCCCGAGGCCATAAATCTCTTTGTAAGTTATAAGTATTCGCGTCCCCGAGGCCATAATCCCTAGTAGATGACACGATATTTGCGTCCCCGAGGCCACAAATCGTCGTAGATTACACCATGTTCGCGCCCCCGAAGCTATACATCTTCATAAATGATACAATATTCGCGCCCCCGAAGCCATAAACCATACAAAATTAATACATAGTCGCGTCTCCAGGGCAAGAAGCCCTCATACATTTTACCAAACCTGCGTCCCCGACGCCGTAATCCCTCGCAAATACACACTGCTTGCGTCCCCGAGGCCATAAACCTTTGTAGATTACCAAGTATTTGCTCCCCCGAGGCCATAAACCGTCGTAACGTACACAGTATTGGCGTACCCGAGGCCACAAACCGTTATACACTGCGCAATATTCGCGTCCCCGAAGCAATGAACCATCGTAAAACATCCTGATATTCGCGCCACCGAGACGATAAACCATCGTAAATCAATATTGGCCCTCGCGTAACGTCCCAACATTGCTTCACGTTAGCGTCTACGACATACCAACACAGCTCTGGCAAGTCCCATTCTAAGAGAGGGGGGCTGGCGGCATGTGGGCGAAGCCCTTACGGGTAAGGGCTGGGTGCTCATAAGATATACGGGCCCGCAGTGCCCCAAATGTAAGACTCGATGTGACCCCACATTAGGTGCCCCTGGGGCCCTATAAGATACACATCTTGCCAGCATCCCCCCCGCAACCTCGGCCAACTCCGAGGAGAGCCGCGACATGCCCTCCCCAAGCTCGGCGCAGTGCCGCGACCACCGCTCCTCTGAGGGGCAACATCGACCTGGAATCGGTGATACGTCGCCGATACATCGGCGATAGGCCCCCGATAGCAGAACCGCTTGTTCCTGGGCGGGGTGAGCAATCGGGCCCGTACCGACGATCAATAGGCGACAGGGGGTCGATGCGCCACCCCCCTGAAAAATAAAAAAAAAGAATAAAGAAAATAAAAAAACCAAGTGTAAAAAAAAAAAAAAAAAAAAAAAAAAAAAACAGAAAATAGAAACCTGAACAAAAACAAAAAAAAATAACAAAAATAAACAGACAAAATAAAACAAATCAAAGGAAAAAAAGGTAAAAAAAACTAAAAATAACAAAAAATCCCCCTCCCCAGCATCCCCCCTGCCCCCTCTCGCCCGCCCCCCTCTCCCCCCCACCCCCCTCCCCCCCCTCCCTCCACCCCCTGCCCCACACCCCCTACACCCCCCCCCCCCTCCCCCCCTCGTACCCCAACCCCCACCCCTCCCCGCCTCGGCCCTCTCCGAGGAGAGAGCCGCGACAGGCCTTCCCCGAGCTCGGCGCAGCGCTGCGACCACCGCTCCTCCGCGGCCGCCGCCGCCGCCTCCGAGGGCTCGCCGGGGCCCTCGGGCCTCGGCTCAAAGAGCGCGCGCGCGGGGTCGTCGCCGTCGCAGCCGTCTCTCGAGCTCGATCGTCGTCGTCGTCGTCGTCGTCGTCGTCGTCGCCATCGCCGTCGCCGTCGTCGTCGCAGTCGTCGCCGTCGCCGTCGTCGCAGTCGCAGTCGCCGTCGTCGTCGTCGCCGTCGTCGTCGTCGTCGTCGTCGTCAATGTCGGCGTCGCCGTTGTCAATTGACGTTGTCGTCGTCGATTGTCATTGTAGTCGTCGTCGTCGTCGTCGTCGTCGTCGTCGTCGTCGTCGTCGTCGTCGTCGTCGTCTGGCCGCCTCGGCGGCATGTCCGGCTCTGGCTTTGGCCGGAGCTCCTCCAGGCGCCGCTCGACCAGCAGCTCGCACTGGTCCTGCACCGGCCCAAACGACGCTGCCTCCCAGGCATCTGGCGTCTTGACACTGAGAACAGAAAGACGGACGACTTCCAGACATGTAACGTCTTGACGACGTCGAAATGGAGGTGCTTCGCCGTTTCTGAAGGTGCCCTGGGACACACAAATAAATACACACAAATAAAATGATTCCCTAATTATATTTTCTTATATTTTCTAGGTTTTCGTCTTCCCCCCTACGTCGCATATTTTCCAATAATTTTCCTGGGAGTCGCGATTATTAGTGTCTGTGTTTTTTCCCCTCCTGAGTTTCTGACCTCCAGGAGCACTAGCCCGCCCCTGGGACCCTCAAGAAAGGACCCCTCGGGACGACAAGCCAGCACCGGAGAACGGGTCGGGACTCCCAGGGATCGCGTGCGCAACAAAAACCACAGCCGCGGATCTCTGTGCCCCGCTGTTGTCTCTGCTCGCTGCCGTGTGCCTTCCCGGCCGTCCTGGCCTCGCGGGCCCGCCCAGGCAGGAAGGGGCAGCAGAAGGGGAAAAAACGCCATTGACAGAAACTTGTGGCGCTCCGCGAGGACTTCTTGGATCTGCGCTGGACCCCGCCAGGGGCGGCGCCGGACGCGCCGCCGGGGGAGCCCAGCGCGGACCCAAGAGGTCCGCGCGGCGCGCCAGAAAATTATGTCTATGGCGATTTTTCTTCTTCGAGACCGGCTTCCAAGACTCCGCGAAGCAGGTTCTCGGGTGGAGACCACTCGAAGGGGTTCTGAGTACAGATGGGGTCCGAGGATCGCGCTGCACCGCCAATGGATCGGTGACGCTCCTTTGGGGGCGCATCTTCTACTTCTCCCGGCTCCCGCCGGCCTTCCGCCGAGGAGAAGATGGCAATTCGACCCTCGGAGGCGAGGGCCTGTCTTAGAGGCCGTCTGGATGGGGTCCGAGCAGATGGGGTCGGAGGATCGCGCCGCATCGCCGATGCATCGTCGATGCATCGGCGGTGCACCTGCAACGTCGGCGATGCACCGGTGACGTCGGCGTGGAGAAACTTGGGCTCCGCATCGCGCCGGATCGGCGATGCATCGGCGATGCGGCGCGATCCTCCGACACCATCTACTCGGACCCCTAGGAGGCCTATGTTTAGGTCGGGTATGTCCTCCAACAGGTGGATCTTGGGCGAAAATGAAAACAGAGGCAGCAAATACCCGAATACATCACCAAAACTGGTAGAAAAATCCGCCGACCCCTTGGGGATCATCGGCGTGTGAGATGCTTCCCCCTCCCCAAACCCCTCCCCCGGGAGCCCGGTCCGGTTGATTTGGAGGGGGGGGGGGTCCGGGACGAGCGCAGCACGGCCGGGACGAGCGCAGCACGGCCGGGACGAGCGGTTCACGGGGCTTTTCCGGGCCCAAGAGGGCCTCAAGACGGGCCAAGAAGCCCCCAAGAGGCCTCCAAGACGGCCCACGAAGGCCCCGAGACGCCAAACGACCGCTCCAAGACGCCCAAGATGGCCCCAAGACGGGCCAAGAGGTCTCCAAGACGGCCCCCGAGGTCCCAAACAAGCCTCCCAAGAGGGCCCCAAGAGCCTAAAATTGTTGAGTTTCCATAATGTTTTCCGATGTTTTTTGCTTTTCCGCCTTTTCGGCTTCCCGACGCTCCAAGACGGCCAAAGAGGCCCCAAAGACAGCCCCAAGATGGCCCAAGAGGCCCCCAAGACGGCCTCCAGACGGCCCAAGACGGCCCCAACACGGCCCAAGAGGTCCCCAAGACGGCCCAAGAGGGCTCCAAGACGGCACCACGAGGGGCCCAAGAGGGCGACCAAACATGTTGAAACTCTAGCTTTCTGCCCCCAGGAGCCCCAGGGGGCCCCAAGAGTGCCCCAAGAGGCCCCCAGAGGCCCTCACGAGGCCGCCCAGACGCCCCAAGGAACCCCCAAGAAGCACCCCAGAGGCTCCGAAACGGCCCCCAAGTGGCTCCAAAACTCGCTTCCAGAGGCCCCCGAGAAGCGATCCGCGAGATCCCGATACACATACAAGAAGCCTCTCACCCATAACCCATAACCCAGAGCCGTTTCTCCGTGTCCCCCTTCTCCTCCTCCTCCTCCTTTTCCTCCACCTGGGCCCCCAAGTGGTTCCAAACTGCCTGCCATAGGCCCCCGAGAGGCGTGCCGCGAGATCCCGCTACACATACAAGACGTCTCTAACCCATAACCCATAACCCATAACCCAGAGCCGTTTTCTAACCCATAACCCATAACCCATAACCCAGATTGGCATAAACAAGGGGTCGGCGGTGTGGCGTAAGCCTAAGAATCGTCCCCATATTATTTTGTTGTGGCTATTCTTGAACACTCCTCCTGTAAAGGGACGGGCCGGACTCAGGCCCAGATTTCTTCTGCGGCCCGCCGCATCCAGCCGCGCCGCAGCTGCGTCGGCGCTGCGGCGCGACCCGCCGACCCCACCCGCTCCGAGGGCGGCCTGGGCCCGGGAACTGGCGCGGGGTGTTGAGCCTGGACAGGGCTGAGCCCAAACGGCGTTGTTCGTTGTCGTTTTGTTCCCGCCTTCCCTCGCTTTGTCTTCCGTCCGCCTGTACCGCAAAGCGGGGTCGAAACGAAAACGGCCCGGGAAATCGCCCAAACACCTTTTATAGGTCCAGCCCTGCTCCTGGACCCACCCGCGGGGCCGTGCTTCGACGAGCGCGTTCCACTGCTCGCAGAGTAACTGCTCGCAGATGGCCTGGATCCGCCGCGGGGGATCGACGATACACTACGTCGAAGCAGACGTGTGTTTTTGTCGGACGTTTGCGAGCAGCGAGCAGGCACTTTGCGAGTAGTGGAACGCGCTCGGTGAGTGTTGTGACGACGGCGACGACGGCGACGACGACGGCGACGGACGGCGCTGGCAGGCTGGTCTGACCCAAACGGCCGAGGAAAGGCTTCGATCCTCGAAAGCGATGGAGAGCCAGACATGCGACATCATGTGTTTTCAATACGGGGCCCCTGGAAATCCCGACCCTTTCCCCGGGACCAATTTTCCACCTGAATCGTTGCTTGACGGTCTCGAGGCCCGACGAGGGCCACCCGAAGCCGAAAACGGCCAAAACCCCCCCCGTCCTGATGTTTTCCGGTGCGCACATGCTGGGGAGCGCCTCGGCGGCCCAGGCTGGACCCCGCGCTCGCCCTCCGGCTGCCTGCGCACGCTCCCAGTGGGCTGCTATCGGCGGCGCCCGCTGGCCCGGCCGTGCGAGTCCCCGGCGCTCGAGCGCGGGCCATTGCGCGCCGCGCCGCGGCTGGGAAGCCCCCCTCGGCGCAGGGGAGCGACGGACGAGAGGGCCTCGCCTTCGAGGATCGGGCTCTGGAATCGGGGCGTTGCAGTGGTAGACGCCTTCATGCTCAGCGGTTCGACATTCGGCGGAGGGGGGGGGGGGAGGGGAGGGGGTCTGGCTCCGGACCTCTGCTTAGTGCGACTGTTTGCAACGGTGCGTCCTTTGGGGGGAGGCTCCACCTGCTCGAAACAGGCGCCAAAAACAGCCAGGAGCTACTCCTGGGGGGGGGAGGGGGGGAGGGGTGCGAGGGCCCGCGCCGATCGGCAAGACAATGAATCAGGAAACGATCACACGTAGGCGCGCACGCGCCACATCTGGCGTCCCACCCCTCACCCCGACTGTCTTGCCAATGCGCTGAAGCCCCCTCTGCTCGCGGAGTCGAGCGCCTGGAAGACCCTGGATCCCCAGGGTGTCTCCCTACACCCGACTTCTTACACACACTGCGAAGCACGGAATTCATAAGCCGCTCCTGGGGATACACGAAGCACATGCGGAAGCAGGGGGCGGCCAACGCCGCGGCAAGAATGCTGTTCTGTTGGACGAAGCTCCATGGAAATCAGTGTGCCAAACCATTCCCAAGTTATGGATCGACGACGCCTCGGGAGACGCCAACGCAGTGCGGTGCACACAAATCGTCCGCGGACTGGAGGTCTCGAACACATCCCGGGGACCATTTCTCGTCCCGAGTCGTTTTCTGACCGTCCTTGGGCCCGGCGAGGGCCCCCGGAGGCCGAATGCGGCGAAAAATATCCCCTCCCCCTTCGCGAGTCCCCGTTTGGCATCTTCGTGTGTGTTGCCTCCGTCTCGTCCAGAGGACATCGCCCAGACCAGCGCCAGTGGTGCTCCTCCGGGGTCGTCGCGGACTCACGGCGGCCCCCCCCGAGCGAAGACGAGCCAGGAACAGCAACGAAAGCGGGGTGGGAACAGAAACGAAAGCGATGGGGTCCGCGAGATCGCCCGAACATGCGAAATCGGCGCCCAGGCACCGTACCATGTTTAGCCTCCCTGCCCCACTCCAGCGTGGTGTGGTACATACATAAGTGGTTGGCTCTGAAGGCCAATACTATGCACCGTAACACTCCTGGGCCCGGTGTTCACGACGCCTCAGGGGACGCCAACGCGGTAAGATGCACACAAGTCGTCCGGTCGTCCGTGGAGAAAAATGCCCTGGCGAAAGACCCAACCATATGCAGTTCTGAGTTCCGCGTTGTGGAACCGCTTTCGGCGGACCTCCCTATGGGGCCACGGACCATGCGAGGGGTGCGCCAGAGTGGAGCGGCGCCGCCATGCGAACCTTGCCACTGGCGCCTTGGGTGGAGATCTCTATGGGTCCACGAATCGTGTGATGGGTGCGCGAAAACGGGGCGGCGCCGCCATGCGAGCCCTGCCACGGGGGCCTTCCGCGGAGCATGGGGCAACGAAACGTGTGATGGGTGCGCCAAAACAGGGCGACGCCGCCATGCGAACCCTGCCATTGGGGCATTCGGTGGAGCCCCCTATGGAACCACGAACCGTGCGGATGGGTGCTCCAAACTGGGGCGGCGCCGCCATGCGAACCTGCCACTGGGGCCTTCGGTGGAGCTCCGTATGGGGCCACGAGACGTGTGAGGGGCGTGCCGAAACAGAGACATGCGGAGAGCGGAGGCAGGAAAGAGGGAGGTGGGGGAAGGAAAGGAGCCGCGGGGCGCTGTCTCTTCAGAACGAGGACCCAATACCACAAGATGGTTGGGAAAACCCTCAGTCGGCCCCAGGAAGGATCGGTTGGCTTGCGTACGCGTACGGGCTGGGGTCCCCAAAAAGCCAATCATACCGCCCAGGAGCAAGCAACAGCGCTCCGGTCCGGACAGGCACGGTCGACCTGGCCTGTGCTGACCTGGCCTGTGCCTGCCCTCGATCTGGAGGGTACTCGCATACTACATACGAGGAAGCATCGCGCGCGCTTCGCGCGCGCTCAAGTTCTACTTGCCATGGGGACAAACGCATAACTGGTCAGAGGGGCCGTGTCTGGATGATCGAATGCTTGGCTTGGAATGGTACACCTTGGTGTCTGAAGCCGGAGTGGTGATTGGTATTCGCGACAGTCCTGGCACATCCTTGGGCAATACTGCAACTCTTTTCTACACAAGTTGGGCCTCCGAGGCCATCTTGGAGTCACGCGTTCGCAACACATGGAGAAAAGAAAGAAGTTGGGACTCCTTTCGGTTTTCCTGTGTGGGCACCGTGGCGGCTTCTTGGGGCCTCATTGTGCTGCTGGAGACTTTCTGGGGCAGCCTGGGGAGACCATCGGGGGGCCCCCTTGGAACTTTTGCACAGCTCCGGGACCCTTCTGGGGAAGCTCGGGGGAGGCTCTGGGGAAGCCCCCAGAGGAGAGGCGCCACCTAGGGGGCCCTGCAGAGTGCCCCGTGTGTACTCTGGCCCGGGGTCCCTGGGGTCGGGCTTCCCGTGTTTGGATGGAAAACAGTGGTGCCAGGAGGTAAGATAGAGGACGAGTAGAGCGGAGGAAGGCAGGAAAAGGCGGAAGCTGAAAATGGAGGAGGGAGTGAGGAAGAGGGACGACGGAGGGAGGAGGCAGGCGTAGAAGAAAGCTGGAGGAGGATGAGGGTAGTTAGAGGGAGGGCAGATGGATGCAGAGTGAAAAGGAGATGGACGAGGAGGGGCAAGGCGGAGGAAGGAGGAATAACAGCGGGATCACCGAGGCGGGGAGGATGGAAGGGGCAGGAGGGCGAAAGTACGAGGTAGAGGGCAGGAGGCAAGAGAAGGAGGAAGTGGGAGAAAAGAGGGGACGGCAGGAAGGTACGCACGAGGATTGAGCACGAAATAGGGCTGGATGGGAGAGAAGGCGGAAGAAAGGTGGACATGAAAGGAGGGGGGCGCATGAAAGAAAGAGAAGATGCGAAGTGAGAGAGAAAAGGGTGTTGAGGGGTGGGAGGCGTATGTAAGGATGAGAGAAGAGGAGGAGGAGGAGGAGGAGGAGGAGGAGGAGGAGGAGGAGGAGGAAAAGGGGAGGAGGAGGAGGAGGAGGAGGAGGAGGAGGAGGCGAATTAGGATGAGGGGTGGGGGGCCGAGTGTTTGTATGCCTTCAATTTCAGGCGTGCAAGAAATATCGTGTAGTCTCTACAGGGGCCGCTCAGGGGACTCGTGAGGGCCACTTGGGCTTGCATTGGGGGCCTCTTGGAGGCTTCTTGGAGGCTTCCTAGGGGACTCCGGGGGCCTCTTCGGGGCCGCCGGGATGCTCCAGGGGCCACCTTGGGCGATCGGAGGGCCGTTCGGGGGACGTTTGGGAGGCCTTATCTGGGCCTCTTGAAACACTTTAGGGCCGTCTTGCGCGCCTCTTCGGCAGCCTCGAGGCGCTCTTGGGGGCCTCTCTGGACGCTGGTGGGACAACATAATGAATACGTATGCCAAAGATAAAAACGATTTTCCCGAGGAATGGGGCGATGTTTGCCGCTCGGGGCCCTCGAGGGGGTTCTATTGGAGGCATTTTGGAGCGTCTTTGGGGCCTTCTTGTGTCGTCTTGAGGACATCTTGGGCCGTCCAGGAGCCAGTTTTTGTTGGGGGTTGGCGGCTCACGTTTCCTCGCCAGATACGAGCCAATCGCCAGTCAACGCGCCAAACGCGCGACGGCAGCGGCATAATTAGGAGGGGAGGAGATTGGAAGCGGCGGGCGAAACTGGCCAACCCTTATGGCAGCGCCACTTCCGTGGGGCCTCGGCCAATGCACACGCGCGAACTACGCTCGGACTACTATACATCCACATCCGCTCTGCTTAGGAGTACAGATGGGCTGCCCGTAGCGATCGCGATGGCAGCGGCAAGGAGACTACATTTCTGTTGTTCCGCTGTTGTTGATGAAAAATGAAGAGATAAAAAGGTACCGATACCGCTACTCCCCGGACCTCTCCCGGGGTGCGTTCTGACCAGGATTTCGAAGCGAATTCAGCGGTGGCGACGAGGGCCTCCCAGGAGGCCCAAAGAGGGGAAAACGGGCGAAGGGTAGCGGTATGGGTCCCCTTTCCGACAAAAGATCCTCAGATGCTCTTGAAGGCGAACCTCCGAGGAACTCCCGAAAAGATGGGGCCTCGCAGCGGCCAGCAGCACCCACGGGCCAGGACGCCATCTCCAGTGCATTGTAACCGCCGCGTGGGCAGGATTCGACGGATCCCGATGCCAGACCCAGCCATCAGGCGACACTGAAAAGAAGGAGACGGCGAGGAAGGATTGGAGAGGTCTGGGGACCCGTATTTCGAACATCTGCTCAAGTGTTAACTGCCTGGGACGCCGGATTTCCCCACCAGCCAAGGATTAGTAAGCTGCACTCCGGAGGTCCTGGCCTCGCGCCCTCCGCGCAGTCCCTCCGACTACCTTGCAGGGCCCCCGAGGCGCCCAGAGACCTCCGAGCGCCTCGGTCGGGCATGCCCTCCTACAGGCGGATATTGGGCGAATAAAAAACGCTCCAAACAGATTCAAAAATATTTACAATTATCTGGGCGAAGGACCCGAATACCGCAATTGTGAATATCTTCTTCGGTGAAGCTCCCTATGGGGCCACGAAGCGCTGCACTGGGTGGGGGGAACGCATGCGGGCGGTCCCACTGGGGCCGTCGGTGGAGCTCCCTATGGGGCCACGATGCGCTGCACTGGGGGGGGGGGGAGGCGCATGCGGCGGTAGCATCGGGGCCTTCGGTGGAGCTCCCTATGGGGCCACGAAGCGCAATACTGGGTGGGGGGGACACATGCGGGCGGTAGCACTCGGGCCGTCGGTGGAGCTCCCTACGGGGCCACGAAGCGCTGTACTGGGCGGGGTGGACGCATGTCGGCGGTGGCACTGGGGCCTTCGGTGGAGCTACCCATGGGGCCACGAAACGTGTGAGGGGTGTTCCGAAATGGGTGTGGGGGACGCATGCGGGTGGTGGCACTGGGACCTTCGGTGGAGCTCTCTATGGGGCCACGAAACGTGTGGTGTGTGTTTGTGTGTGCCAAATTGGGTGTGGGGGACGCATGCGGGCGCTCCCATTGGAGGCATCGGTGGAGCTCCCTATGGGGCCACGAAGCGATGTACTGGGTAGGTGAAAATGCAACATTGAATGTGTGGGACGCATGCGGGCGGTCCCACTAGGGGCTTCGGTGGAGCTCCCTATGGGGCCACGAGACGCTGTACTGGGTGGGTGACAATGCAAAATTTGGTTTGTGTGTGTGTGTGTGTGTGTCTGTGTGTGTGTGTGTCTGTGTGTCTGCGTGTCTGTGTGTCTGTGTGTGTGTGTGTGTGTGTGTCTGTGTGTCTGTGTGTCTGTGTGTCTGTGTGTCTGTGTGTCTGTGTGTCTGTGTGTCTGTGTGTGTGTGTGCGTGTGCGTGTGCGTGTGCGTGTGTGTGTGTGTGTGTGCGTGTGCGTGTGCGTGTGCGTGTGCGTGTGCGTGTGCGTGTGCGTGTGCGTGTGCGTGTGCGTGTGCGTGTGTGCGTGTGCGTGTGCGTGTGCGTGTGCGTGTGCGTGTGCGTGTGCGTGTGCGTGTGCGTGTGCGTGTGCGTGTGCGTGTGCGTGTGCGTGTGCTGTGTGCGTGCGTGCGGTGCGTGTGCGTGCGCGTGTGCGTGCGTGTGCGTGTGCGTGTGTGCGTGTGCGTGTGCGTGTGTGCGTGTGCGTGTGCGTGTGCGTGTGTGTGTGTGTGTGTGTGAAGGGGGGAAGGGGGGGGGGACGCATGCGGACGGCCCCATTGGGGGCTTCGGTGGAGCTCCCGATGGGGCCACGAGACGCAACACTGGGTGGGTGAAAATGCAAAATTTTGTGTGTGTGTGTGTGTGTCTGTGTGTGTGTATGTGGGACGCATGCGGACGGTCCCACTGGGGGCTTCGGTGGAGCTCCCTACGGGGCCACGAGACGCAACACTGGGTGGGTGACAATGCAAAATTTGGTGTGTGGGACGCATGCGGACGGCCCCATTGGGGGCTTCGGTGGAGCTCCCTAATTATGGGACCACGAGACGCAACACTGGGTGGGTGAAAATCAAGCTTTGGTGTGTGGGACGCATGCGGACGGTCCCACTTGGGGCTTCGGTGGAGCTCCCTACGGGGCCACGAAGCCCTGAACTGGGTGAGGAGGGGAAGGAGGAGGGAGGAAGGAGGGAGGAGGAACGCGGGGACCGCCTCTTCAAAACGAGGACCCAACACCACAGGATGGTTGGGAACAAATCGTCCCCAGACTATTTTTTGACTACTTTTGAAAATTCCTCCCGTAGAGGGACAGGCCCGACACAATCCCAGAGGCGCCGAACGCTCGCCGGAGGCCCCCGAGGGCCTGGACTCGCCCTTCCGGGAGACAGCGGCCCAAAGTCCCCGGGGCCGCCCATCTTTCGGGGGCGCGCAAACATGGATCAGCGATCCGTGGATTTGGCGCGCGGTCGCCAAATCCATGGATCGGGGGAGGTGCCCTCTCCGAAATGCGATCGGTGCCGCCTCGTTCGGCGGCGGAATCCGCGATTCCCCATGGAAACGGAACCCGTCGCCAATCCGCGCCCCCTGGATCCATGTTTGCGATCGCCTGAGATTCGCAGCTATCTTCGCGCCCTCGCGCCCAAACGTCGCCCCCTTGGGATAAGGACAACGAGCATCATCCAGACCGTGTCGCGCAAAGAGCGCGGTTACCCTCGCGCCCCTCGGTGGCCCACGGCCCTGGCAGACGCAGCAGTCGTCCAACACTGGAGAGCTGTGGAGCGATCGCCGTATGATCTTTCTGCTTGCCATCGCATGGTGCGCAAGATGTGTCACTCATGGGCTTGCTGTGCTCGCATGCCGCTTCGAGCGCTGCCGAGCACCAG
>CAUYUJ010012858.1:66929-91929 GCA_963575745.1 Prorocentrum cordatum | reverse complement strand
CGGACAAGGATGAATTTGGCTCCCCCGCATCCGCGTGCAGTGGGTCCGAACCATGGCTCACTGCAGCGGCTTCAGCTGCATGAAAGGATCGCGCATTTCCGCGGAGTGGCGGAGCCATGTGGCCCGTGAGACCCATGGGACCTTCGGGTCTACTCCCGGGCGGCGTTCCCTCAGGCGAGGCAGGGCCCCTGGGGGATCCCGTTTGCGCGTGCCCGTCGGCTGGCACCCCATACTGGCCCTGCCGCTCATGTGCATGAGCAAACTGCTTAAAACCGTTGGCAGGTGAACGAGGCCAGTGCAGCCCCCCCGCGGAGTCGGGTGAACAATGGGCGTGCGGGGGTCCCGTCGGCGGGGCAGCGAGTCGCGACAAGCCCCTACCCAGTGCCAGAGTCCATACGTCGAGCGGGGCTTGTCGTGTTTACCGCGGCATGACTTCTGCGCGCTTCAGCTCCTTCAGCTCCTCCTGCTCCTCCTAACTATCCCTCCTTTTCCTTTGCACGGGCCCAACAAGCTGCGGGCCTCACTGCGAGCTGGAAGGAGGGTCTCGAAGGGGCACCACGGTCTGGCGCGACCAACCTTGTACGCCGCGATGTTTCTGGCAGCTAACCCGCCGTACACCTGGCCATTGGACGAGCCTGGCTGGGAGAAAATCCTGCACGCTTATCAGAGAGGCCAGCAACTGTGTCGGGGCCTCTCCCACTGACCAACAAAGCGAATGCCGATCGAGACGCTTCTCGCTCACCACGGAGGCCAATCCTACCAGCCCCCCCCAGTGGGACAAGGAGGCGGGAAATAAGATGGGACAACTTGCTAGAATGCGGATAGCAAACACATCCAGCAAGTTCGAACGCCACTGCCAACTCACGACCATCAACGCTAAGAACCCCAGCTAGAGAACAAAGAAAGAGGGGGAGGAGTGGAGGAGGAAGAAAGGAGACGACGACGACGGCAGCGGCGGAGAAGACGACGGCGACAACGTCGGCAGTGACGACGGCGGCGGCGATGACCACAGTGACGACGGTGACAACGGTGACGACGACGACGACGACGACGACGACGATGACGACGACGACGACGACGACGACGACGACGACGACGACGACGACGGCGGCGGCGGCGGCGACGACGACGACGACGACGACGACGACGAGACGACGACGCCGCCGCCGATATAGAAAACGACGAGGCTGACGCTAACGCTGACGGCGATGGCGCCCACGACGCAAATGACGCGGCCGACGTTGGCGTTGACCGAGGACAGCGCACCCCTCCCCCCCAGTCAGGACCCCCAGCTCCCGACCTGGCGATCTAGCGGGTACTGGCGGGGGCGGAGGGCGGTTCCTGGGACCCCCAACCCCAGCCAGGACCCCCTGGATCACCAGGGGGCGAGTGGGGGGTCCTGGCTGGGTTGGATGTGGACTGAGGGAGACAAACAATGGCATAAACGTTGCAACTCGGAGGTCCGCGCGGATTTCTCGGATCCGCGCTGGACCCCCTCCCTGGCGCGCGGGGCGTGCCAGGGGCGGCGCCGAAGACGCCGCCGGGGGGCCCCGGCGCCGATCCGAGGAATCCGCTCGGAACTCCGCGTTTTTATGTTTACGTCGGGCCCCCAGGGTGCTCTCATCGTTGGCGTGGACGCCGGCGGCGACGGCAAGCAAGCGGGCCGCCTCGCTCGCCGCCAGGCTGTCGTCCGCGAGCCGGCCGCACGTGCGCAGGGCCTCGCCCGCGGCGCGCCGCGCCTGCGGAATGACTGCCACCGCGCCGCCGAGCGGGCGCCGCCGCCCTCGCCGACGACTTCCTCCTCGCCCTCGCCAAATTTCCCCCCCCATCGTGTGTCCTGCTGCTGCTGCTGCTGCTGCTGCTGCTGCTGCTGCTGCTGCTGCTGCTGCTGCTGCTGCTGCTGCTGCTGCTGCTGTAGGCTTCGGAGTCCTCCGAAGGAGACAGCCTGGCCCGTGCGACCTCTCCCACGCTCCATCCTCCTCCTCCTCCTCCTCCTCCTCCTCCTCCTCTCCTCCTCCTCCTCCTCCTCCTCCTCCTCCTCCTCTCCTCCTCCGCCCCGCCCATTCGCACCTCCTCCCCCCCTTCCTCCTCCTCCCCGCCTCGTCCTCGCCCCCCCCCCCTCCCCCTCCTGCCTGCTGCTCCTGCTCCTGCCTGCTGCTCCTGCCTGCTGCTCCTGCTCCTGCTCCTGCTCCTGCTCCTGCTCCTCCTGCTCCTGCTCCCTGCTGCTCCTCCTCCTCCTCCTCCTCCTCCTCCTCCTCCTCCTGCTCCTCCTCCTCCTCCTCCTCCTCCTCCTCCTCCTCCTCCTCCTCCTCCTCCCCTTCCTCCTCCTTCCTCCTCCGCCCCGCCGCCCATTCGCATCTCCTCCCCCCCCGCTCCCATTCTCCTCCTTGTCCCGATGCTCACCCCTTCCTCCTCCTCCCCACCTCCTCCTCGCCCACCCCCCCCTCCTGCTCAAAGTTCTGGGGATGCGACTGGGCGAGAGGATGAGATGGGATTCCCGCCACCGCTGATGCAGAGCCAGAGCCTCCTCCTCCTCCTTATCCTCCTCCTCCTCCTCCTCCTCCTCTTCCAATTTCTATTGGTTCTCAAAACCTGGCGCTGCCATCCCTTTCCACCGCGGCGCCGCCCCACGCGCGGGCGCGGGGCTACTGCCGCGGCGGTGCCGCCGCACGCCGGCGACGGCAGGTTCCGAAGAGGAGAGGTTTCTCTTCCTCCTCCTCCTCCTCCTCCTCCTCCTCCTCCTCCTCCTCCTCCTCCTCCTCCTCCCTCCTCCTCGTCCCTCCTCTCCATCCCCTCTCCTCTCCTCCCAATTCTGGTATGGTCTCAGTCCGCACAGTTAGCCCAACCTCCGCGCCAGCCTGCATAGCTAGAGCGCAGCACCTGTTTAGATCTGGCCACGGAGCTGTTCTGAGACCTCCCCGTCCCACTCCTCCTCCTCCTTCTCCTCCTTCTCCTCCTCCTCCTCTTTCTCCTCCTTCTCCTCCTTCTCCTCCTTCTCCTCCTTGTCCTCGTCCTCGTCCTCCTCCTCCTCCTTCTCCTCCTCGATCCTCCTCCACGATCCTCGATTATCGTCGATCCTCGATCCTCCTCGTGCTCCCGCTCCTCGATCCTCCTCCTCGATCCCTCCTCCGCCTCCTCCTACTCCTGATCCCTCTCCTCCTCTGAGTGCCACAATGACGAGATCGCACGGCTTCACACGGACGTATGCCCGGCTGTTGCACTCAGCAACAGTCGTAGCTGAGCCGTATCCGCAAATTCCTCAACTTGTCACAAAGATACGGTCTCCCTCCAACCAATGTTCTACTCTGTGCCGCAGCGTGCACTGCATCCCCTCTCAAGCGAAGACAGTGTCGCGTTCACGGCCCACAGCTTCCTGTCCCAACTAGACTCGGTACATCAAGGTCACCCCTCTGCAACAGATCTCCAGTAGTCTGTCCGCCCTTGGGCACCGCTCTCAACGTGCAATCGGGGTCGAGGCGAGGTGTTTGCGTTGTGACACACGCGCGTGCCTTCGAACTACGTCTGTTGGCCACCCTCACGACGCGGCAAGCTCGTGTAACGCCCCTATGCAGACCAAACCTCCCCCCTCCTCCTCTTCCATCGCCCTCTGTTGTCTCCTCGCTCGTGCTCCTCCCCTCTTCATCGATGGTCGTCGTCGTCCTCATCCTCCTGCTCCTCCTCCCTCCCTTCTCTTCCCGCCTCTCCCCTTCCCCGCGTCTCATCCGCCTGCTCCTCAGCGGGCATGTGATCCGAGGGAGGCATCGTTATCCTCTCTATGTTCTCGCGCCTTACATCCCCCCCTTCCTCCACTATTTACGTCTCGTCCCCGTACTCCTGATAGCCTGATTGCTACGGCATGGTATGCTTATGTCTGGAGTCCTTGTCCTGCTGTTCCTCATCCTTGTCACATGTGCGATCGAATTCCCACGTCTAACAAAACGAGTACGCTCACGCGCTGCCTTCAAGGTTGGCCGCCTGCTGCGCGGCCGTAGAGACGCGGGAATCGCCATGCTCGCACATCCAGCATTCTGATAGCAACAACGCTGGCATTCCCGCGGGCATTGGAAGTGTGGCCAGTGGCAAGGGCTGAGATAATGATAATCTTGGCACTGCGACGAAACCGGACTTGCAAAGTCGGACGCCGAGACGCAACACGGCGAACTGTTCCAAGGGAAAACGGAACGGCAATTGGAGAGGGTAACCCCCAAGATGGATCACGAGACTGTAGAAGCGGACTGATGTGGCCACCTCGGTCTCCAGCTCCTCCTGCGGCGGAGCCAGAAGACGAGAGATAGAGAACGAGAGAAAGAGAGAACGAGAGAGAGAGAGAGAGAACAACAAAACACAAGTGAGAGTGACAACGCGTCGGACAAGCAGAACAGAACGCAATACGGACAACGTACTTACTTTCCCAATCCCTCCTGTGGAATTGCGATCTGACCTGCTCTCCGCCGCGCTGTGCGCATGGCTCCCTCCTCCGCTGCTGCTGCCGCTGCCAGCACTGCTCCCCGCGCATATTCTGACAGGCACCCTTCACGCCTTGCGTGTCCGATGGGGAGAACCAGCTACGTTACGACCCCAGTGAGAGTGTGCGCATGCGCTCCCCGCTTCAGTTCGGCACGCAGTCACATACACCACACACCTCACGCCCCCCACACACACACACACACACACACACACACACACACACACACACACACACACACACACACACACACACACACACACACACACACACACAACACACACAGACACAGACACAGACACAGACACAGACACAGACACAGACACAGACACAGACACAGACACAGACACAGACACACAGACACAGACACAGACACAGACACAGACACAGACACAGACACAGACACAGACACAGACACAGACACAGACACAGACACAGACACAGACACAGACACACACACACACACAGACACAGACACACACACACACACACCTCACGCCCCACGGACACAGTGGCGGGGGAAAGGGAGCGCATGCGGACCCCGCCTCTATCCGTTGCAAACTGAAGCGCAGAAGGGACGAAGTGTCCAAAAAGCTCGGCTTCCCTCCGCCATTCTCCTCCTCCTCCTCCTCCTCCTCCTCGTCCTCCTCCTCCTCGTCTTCCTCCTCCTCCTCCTCCTCCTTCCCGCCCTCCCTCCCTCCCCGATAGTTCGTCTCCTCGCTCCTTGGTCCTTCTGCCTCCTGGACACTCATCATGGTCCCTCCCTCCGTCGCTATGAACTCTCCTGTTTGCATCTCCTTACCCCAAAAAGTGCTCGAAGGGACTTGTTGGATCCCACTCCGATCGTTTGTCACCCGTTGCTCCCTCCCTCGCACCGCCAACGTCCCGGGCACATGTCGGAGCAAGGCCCGGTGCGACGAGGGGCCCCCCCAAGGCAGCATACCGTTGACTCCACAACTCGCCCTCCTCTGACCTTCCTCCTCCTCCTCCTCCTCCTCCTCCTCCTCCTCCTCCTCCTCCTCCATCCTCCCGCCCCAGGGCGCCCCCCTTCGCTCCACCCCCCGCAGCCCGCCCCGGCCCGCCCGAGCGCGGAGGGCGGACCCGCGCGGCCCAGCGCCCCTGGGCAGGAAGCAAAGGGACCCAGGGGCACACAAAGAAATGCTCACAAATCCCAGGATCCCCCCTATGTTCCAATATGTTTTCTAGGTTCTCGTCTTCCCCCCCGCTTCCCATATTTCCCCCGGCTTTCCTGGGAGTCGACGATTAATTGTGCGTGTGTTTTTCCCTCCTGAGGAAGGCATGCAGCGGCTCGGCCCCAGTGCCAGGTTACACGGCGCAGGCCCAGCCAGTGAGGCCCGCTGAGAGCCTTCTGAGGCGGAGCCGGCTGGGGCGACACAGCAGCGTCGAGATATACCGCTATACGCAGACCTCTGCAGCAGGTGGACCAGAGAACAAACGACACCACCCCACCTACGGCCCACGGGCCGTAGCGGATACCAGGACATCTGGCGTGGATTTTTGCATGGTGTACGCAACGGCCCCCGATGGGCCGTAGCGCAGCATGGAGGGCCATAGGTGGGATGGTGTCGTCTGTTTTTTGGCCGAGCAGGGGGTGCGTTCTGACCAGAATTCCGAAACCAGTCTGGCCGCGACGACGAGGGAAGGGCAGCCGTGGATCCCACGGCCGAGGACGGCGTCGAGCCGCGTGGCGGAGTTAGACGCGCCCGACCGCGACCACGACGCGGCCAGCCTCGCCGCGGCGCGGCCAGGCACCCGGCGACATCCGCCGCTCTCTGCAGACGGGCCCGAGGCGAGGGCCCCGAGATGCCCCGAGGCCAGGGCCCCGAGGGAGCCCGGGGAGTGGCCGGAGAGACCGCCCCGGGTCGGCCCCTGCCGACTCGGGTTGAGCAGGGACCGACCGTCCCGGGATTCCTATAAGCCTGCCACGACAGGTTCCCAGAGCAGTACCCCAGGGCGCTTCTAGACCACACAGACGGCGTGTTGGAGCACAACGGTCCCAGCCAGATATGTTCTACAAACACGTCGTGCAAACCGCAAGAAGTTCTCAGAACCTTCTTTGGTGGGACTATAGTAAAGCTGCGAAGCTTCGCCGATGCATGCCCTGTGACCGAACATAAGGCCGCCTGGATCTGAGAAAACCCTCGGCAAGCCTCAGCCGCGAATGGGTGGTTCCCCGATCCAGATCTGCGGGGCGACAAGAAAGACAAGCTACGTGCCCCGAATGCAGCTCCAGGAGCCAGAGGTACGTCAACAACTGTGGATACACATGACGCCTCCGGCTCCTGTCTGTCTTGTGCCGCGCGGCGACGGAAAATAGAATAATGGCAAAACGGGTTAAACGTAAACTTTTGGCGCTCCGCGCGGATTTCTTGGATCTGCGCCCTCCCTGGCGCGCGGAACGCGCCAGGGGCGGCGCCGGAGGCGTCGCCAGGGGGCCCCAGCGAGGATGTAAGAAATCCGCGCGGAGCGCCAAAAGTTTATGTTTGATAATATTTCTTCTTATCCGAGGCACGTCAACAACTGTGGATGCACACGCCGCCGCCGGCTCCTGGCTGCCTAGTGCTGCACGGCGACGGAGAGGGCGACCCAGACATGCGGCGTCCTGACGTTTGTCACTACGGGGTCCCTGGAAGCCCCGACCCCCTTCCTGAGGACCGGTTTCTCTCATCCCGAGTCGCTTGGGCCCCCCGAGGCCGAAAGCGCCCCAAAAACCTCCCGTCCTGATCTTTGTCTACGACGCGACCATGTCTGGAGAGGCAATCTGAAGGGGCCCTGGGACACGCAATCAAATACACGCAAATAACAGGATTCCCCATACTTTCTCATATTTTCTATGCTTTCGTCCTCCCCCCCTCCTTCCCACATCTCCCCATATCTTCTCAAGGATCGACGATTCACTGTGTCTCCGTGTGTTCTTCCCCTCCTGACCAGTCAGGCGACGGCGAGCGCGCAGGGCGGGGGCGCGCCCCGCGGCCGACGCGCGGCCGCCCCGAGGGCCCAGCGGAGGCACGGGGGCGCGCCGCTCCTGCCGCCTGGCGAGCTCGCCCACGCTGCGGTTGACCTGCTCGCCGAGCTCCTCGGGGCCGCAGGCCCACCCTGAGCTTGCCCCTCCACGACAGGGTCGCGTCGTGACAGAAGTCAGGACGAGAGGCTCTTGGCCGTTGTCAGCCTCGGGGGGGCCCTCGCCGGGCCCCGGGAGCGCCGAAAAACGACTCAGGATGCAAAAGCGGTCCTGGGGAAAGGGTCGTCGCATGTCTGGGCTTGCGACTCAATCTGTTTGAGCTGGACGTTTTTGCCCAGTTTCGGGCCCCAGGACCCTCACAAATGGATCTGGCTCGGAAAATGGCGCAGAAGGGTGGGGTCTTGAGCAGGGACCGACCGTCCTGGCATTCCTATAGGCCTACCACGAAATTTTCTCAGAACCCAGATATGTTCTAAGAACAGAACCAATGCTCTTAGAACATAAGCCCGATGCGTGAAAACAAGGCAACATCGGCCAGAAAAGCTCTGCGAGCATTTCGTGGACACGACCAAAGGTTCTTGGAACATTGCTTGGCAGGCCTATAGGCACGCCGTGACGCTTCGCTACTGCTTGATTGACGAGGTCTCAACTTTTTCGAGGCGTCGGATCTCAGGGCCGCCCGCCGGCCCAGCGGCGGCATTTGGGGGTGGGTCTGCCGACCCGGCCTCCGAGGCGGTGGCGCCGTATAGGCTCGAGCCGCACCTCGCCGAGGCATCGGCGATACGGCTCGACGTGGCGCCCGACTTTCTCCGCGCCGACGTCGCCGATGCAGCCTCAAACGGCGCCAGCGCACCGACGATGCCTCGGCGATGCGGCGCGATCTCGGCCGGCCCCGCCTGGGAGGCCTAGACATCGAGAGCGGCGAGCAGATCCGTATCCGCGCCTCGCGGTTTGAGCCCGCTTCGCCACGACCTCCCCCCGCGCCCGCCGCTCGGCAGGAGCTCGGCGCCGGGGACCGCAGCTGCCGGTGGGGCGCACGACGGCTCGCAGGCCGCTGCAGTGCCGACCGCCACGGCACGGAGAAGACGAGCCCTGGCTGAAACGGGTCTGGGGTTCTGATGTCCCAACCTGCTTCAGCCTTGATCTCCAGAAAGACTTTCGAGCACCAGAAAAGAGACCGAAACCAGCAGATTTTCGCGCGTCGGGCCCTGGGAGACACTCGTCCGACACTGCGTCGACACTCTTTCAACACTTTCCCGAGTGCTCGAAACTATGTCTGCTATGTGGTCCTGAAGTACGACGGGAGCATCAGAAGTCTGGGGATCTCTCGAGATCTGGACTTCTGGGGCACGATCCCGCGGATGCGCGCACGGATGCTATCCGCACGGGCACTCAGGAAGACAGAACCGCGCTCCGTGTCCGCGGGGCCGCGGCCCGGGGCCTCGGCCCGCGAGGCTGGCGGAGAGAGCTACATGTCTCTCGCCCACGGGGAGGACCAGACGCAGGGGCGATGGGCAGCTCGAAAGGAAAATAGGCCGGCGACGGGACTCGAACGAAGCCGCGCCGAGCTCAAGGCCTAGGAGGCCGAGGGCAAGGAGGAGGATCGAGGCTCGAGGTGCGAGGCTCAACAAAAATCTGGACGCGCTTGAACCTCTTCTCTGAGCCTCTGGGGGACGACGCCGTGGCCGTCCGTGCCTTTCGTCGTCGTCGTCGTCGTCGTCGTCGTCGTCGTCGTCGTCGTCCCTCTGCTTTCCCGCCTCCACGTCATCTTCCGTCTCCCTCTGCCCCCCAACCTTCGTCCCCCTCCTCCCTCCTCCTCCTCGGACTCCTCCGTCTACTCGTCATCCACTGAAACCTCTTGCTGCCCGACGTCATCCCCCCTGCTCAGCCTCCCGTTCGTCCTCCTCTGCATATGTCTCTTCTTGGTGCTGTCATAAAGCCGAGTACAGCGGAGTCTGGCGTGTGGCACGTGACCCACACGGTCTATATGGTAGAAGAACGGAGTGAATTGCGACGTGCACAATGAGGAATAAACGAGCAAGGCCTCCATCCCCTCTTCCGCATCCTCATCTTAATCGCCATCGTCCTCCAACTCCTCCTCAGGGTCCTCCTCTTCCTCCTCCTCCTCCTCGCTCTCGTTCTCCCCCTCGCATCCTCCTCGTCCTCGTGACTCATCTTCTTTCTCTTCTGCCCCTGGTCCTTGCTTTCCTCTTCTCCTTATCCCCGCTCGCCTCACGAATCCTTATTTCCCTCTGCTCTTCCTCAACATCATCCGTCCTCCTCCTCATCCGAGGCCTCCTCATCATGACTCTCCTACTCCCCGTCTCCTCCTCGCTCCTCCTCGCTCCTCCTCGCTCCTCCTCCTCCTCCTCCTCCTCCTCCTCCTCCTCCTCCTCCTCCTCCTCCTCCTCCTCTTGAGGGGATCGCGGAAAGCGTCATCGTTCTGCTCCTCCTCTTCCTCTGCCTCATCCTCCTCCTGTTCCTTTTCCTCCCCTTTCTACGCTGATCAGACAGGAAGAACTGAGCTTGTTGACTGTTTCCTCCCCCTCCCCCATCTCCTCCTCTCTTCCTGCCCCTGCCCCTCTTGAAGTTCGAGCCCGGCCGGGCGAGGGCGAGAGGGAGCAGACAGGTGAGGAGGAGAAGAGGAAAAGGGGGGAGGGGAAGGCGGAGGAGGAGGAGGAGGAGGAGGAGGAGAGAAGATGATGATGATGATGATGATGATGATGATGATGATGATGATGATGATGATGATGATGATGATGATGATGATGATGATGAGGAGGAGGAGGAGGAGGAGGAGAGATGAGGAGGAGGAGGAGGAGGCGGAGGAGCGAGGAGGACAGATGACCGACCAGCTCCATGCAGAAATCCCGAGCCACCCTCCAGGACCTTCTAACCCAATCGAGGCCTACCCTCTTCCCAACATCCCCCGTCCTGCCTCGTTTCATGCTGCAAGAGCTGCGGCGGGAAGGATTGCGTGGACGAGCGGGAGCAGCATGGGCAGCCAGGAAAAAAAATTGGACATCGCCGACACATATGCCCACACGAATCATGCGTTCAGATAATCAGGGAGGAGAGTGACTGACGACCAGTACAAGATCCAACAAACCGTACTGTTCGGTCGCGGTCAACTAAGCTTGCGACGCAGAGGTAAGTGGGTCACCCCATAGATTGCACTGCGTACTTTGTCCGCTGTCTGTGGACGCATGCCATCAGCCTCCCTGTCTGAATTCCCCCCTATCGCGAGACATGATATCACTGATGCGTATTGAGACGTCCTGTTTCACCGACCAGTGAACCGTGGACGACAATACGCCACGATAGAAAGCAGTGAGTTGCCGCCATGTGTGGACAATGCGCTGCTGTGCGACGGCTGTGAACGGCTGTCAGCAGAAGCAGTGTGCCAACCTGCACCCCACAACTCAACCTTTAAGTAGCAAGCCTAGTATCAGAAAACAAGCAGGGGGGGTCCTGCTGTGATATCGCCGAATGGTGAATAATTAGCTTGGGACGTGCATCCGTACCCCACCACCACTATCCTTTGCGAGGATGCTGGCCAAAAATGTCGCTGTCTAGACGCCGCCTGGGAGTGCCGTCAGTGCCAACATCCAAACACAGTCTGCACACAAAAAGCGGGGAGTTGCAGTCCTGGATCCCAAGCCCGAGCTCATTGCGGAGCCGCGTCAACTGCGGGGACGGAAAGAGCAGCGCCGGGCGCATAAAGCCGGCCAATGGGGGTGTCGATCCGCAAAGATGCGTCCGAAGCCCGCGAATCCGTACAACTCAAACGGGCAACCGTGATGTGAGGGGGATGGTGACCGAGCAGGGTTCGCCAGCTGTTCTCGCGCACCTTGAGCTCTTACAGTCGGACCGTGTCGTAAGGGTGCGCGAGAAGGACGCAAGGGCCCTGGACGCCCATTTCGAAGCTTTTCGAGCGGGGCGCGGCCAACGAAAGTGGCCAAGAGTGGACCGAGGAGGCAAGGATGCAAGGGTACCCTTGGGAAAGTTGCCCATCCTTACTACGCGGGTTGACTGTAATCGCAGTACGGCTCGCCGCCCAGGCCCCGCCACCACATGGCCCAGAAGGCGAGCACCTGTGAAGGTCTCTTGTGCACCATCCCCGGAGAAGGGGATGGGTCCCAAGGTTCCTGCGTCCCCGCCGCCATATGGGACGGGGGTGGGGGCTGGATCCCCCGTTGAGAACAAGGAGGCTGGACACACAAAGGGCTGGCATCGCTGCGGACAGAAGTGTTCAAGTAGGGAGAATCGCGCTCACGTGGACCTGTCCCCAGAAAACACAAAGGGAATTCATGCTCAGACCACGAAAAAACAAAAGACATTATGGTCGCTCCAAGAAGCCCCAAATAAACAAACTGCCGCGACAACCGCATAGTACGGGGCCCCTGGAATGAAACGCAAAGGGATGGTTTCTTAGAGGGTTTGCACTGTCCTTTATGTATCCAGTTTGGCGCGGCCCGGCGAAATCAATAATGCTGGAAGCCCAGAACATGGAACACAACGGGGCCTGGCCCGCAAATTTGTTTCCAGCCCCCCAATTTCAAGGCACGATGGCATCAAGTCGTCAAGACATCAGTGAGTGCATCAAACCATCAACACACCAACGCATGACGCGTCAAGACATCAAGGCATCATCCCATCAACAAGACACGCATCCCTCACCCGCGCCCCCTCGTATCGGCACCCCCACCACTCTTCTCCTCCACCCTCCCCCCCACACCACCACACACACACACACACCACACCTGCGTGGGGGGGGCAGGGCCGCTTGTGCCAGATCGAGTTCCACACCGCCCATGGCGACCCCCGTCATAAGGGGACATCCGCAGGAGCTAAGTTCAGGCTTCAGCTCTACTGGGGGAGGCCGAGGGGGCTCTGCTGGGGTAGGGGGGGAAGGGGGGGGGGCACCACATTCCCAATGACGGGCCCAAGGGGCCCAGGAGACCACCAAGGCAGTCCAAGAGGCGCAAGAGCCTGCTCAAGCGCGCCAAGAGGGCCCCTAAGAGGACCCCCAAGAAGGCCCCGAGAAGCCCAGATCGGGCAACTCCCTTGGGTGTTCGCATGATGTTTCAGAATATCGCCTGTTTGGTCTGACGGGCGCCCGAGACGGTCCCAGAAGATCCCCAAGACCGCCCCTATACAGCCTACGAGGCCCCTATCAGGGCCCCAAGACGACACAAGAGGGTTCGGTGCCTCCCAAGACGACCCCAAGAGGAGGCAACTGTAAGAGGGCCCAGCAAGGGGATTCACCCCAAGATGACCCCCGACTCCGTCAAGATGCTTCCGAGGCGCCCCCATGAGGCCCCAAGAGGCCTCCAAGAGGCCCCCAAGAGGACCCAGGAGGTCCCCAAGAGGCCCCCCAAGAGGCCTCCGAGAAACCCCCGAGAGGCCACCAAGAGGCCCAAGTGGCGCCGCTTCGCGCGCTGTCAGGCCAAAGGTGCGTGGCCTGATTTGGTACTGCTCGGAGGCGAAACCGCTGAACTAAGAGCCAACCAAGACCACCGAACACCTCGAACCTCAAATCTCTTCTCTCCCCGCTACGCGGTTGCTGCCCTCAAGTACCAGGAGCGCCCAGGAACGGCAGCACAGGCTGGAGGCCATGAAACCACACATGCGCGTATCATGCTCATATGGCCACCACTTCGGGTAACAAGGAGGTTGTCCATTTGGGTCGGGTCGAAGTCGGCGGAAACTGGTTCGGCGCCACGGAACACTTGTTTGGCCATCCATCTGTGAATATCGCGATCTGCCTGTCGATATCACTATCGATCTCCCTCTATCTCCCGATCTCATTAGCTGTCGGTCTCACAGTCGACCTCAATATCTTTACCACTCTCCCTATCGATTTGTCGATCGATCTCACTATCGATGACACAATCGATCTCACAGGACACCACGGGACACCGCGGGACACCACGGGACACCGCGACACCGCGCCACGGGACACCACGGGATTCCCCCGAGCAACCACCGGTTAACCAAGGCGAATCATTTAGCCCGGTTTCGTCGTAGCAGCGGCGGGCTCATTCCTCTCGCCCGCCCACGCAGCTTCGACTTGTCCGCACGCGCGACACGAACATGAAACCGAAACCGATTTCCCCATGGGGGGATGTCCGTTTCACTGCGATCTCACCCCCAACCTCCGATACATGTATTTGTATAGATCTGCAAATCCACACAGACTTGTGTATATATGTATATATACATATATACATATATAATTGTGTGTATAATTGTATATATATATATCAGCCACCGTGCCTCTGGGCACGGAGTGGACGTAATCCTCGGAGCCTCAGTCCTCAGTCCTGAGGAGTCTTTAACAGACCCAGACTCAAAATTCCGAAATCTCTTGGGGCTTGTCGCGTCATGTCGCTTAATTTTTTCGGAGTCAAGAGGACCCCAGGACGGGCCCAGAGGGCTTCGAGAGGCTACCAAAACGGCCCAAGAGGGCCCCGGGTCGCCGAAAGATCGTTCCAAAACGCCCCAGATGGCCCCGAGACTTCCCAAGAGGCCTCCAAGATGCCCCAAGAGAGGCCTCCAATGTGCCTCCCAAGAGGGCCCCAAGAGGCACAACTTTCCGCAGGTTTTAAACTAACAGCGAAGACTGATAGGTTTCCAGTAGTGTCAAAAGAGAGCATCTTGACTCTCCAAGGGGGTCTGGGCGGGTGCCGGGGAGAATCCGCGGAAGTCGTTTTAAGCAAACAGTTACACACTTCGTGGTCTTCGAGGTCCCAGAACTCCATTCCTGGGCATGATTTTGAATGCCCGGAGCCAACTGTAGGCCACTTCGTGGTCTTCGAATCCCAGAACTCCATCCCAGAATGCTGTAGGCCACTTCGTGGTCTTCGAGTTCCCAGAATTCCATTCCTGGGCATGATTTTGAATGCCCGGAGCCAACTGTAGGCCACTTCGTGGTCTTCGAATTCCCAGAACTCCATTCCTGGGCATGATTTTGAATGCTCGGAGCCAACTGTAGGCCACTTCGTGGTCCTCGAGTTCCCAGAATTACATTCCAGGGCATGATTTTGAATGTCCGGAGCCAACTGTAGGCCACTTCGTGCTCTTCGAATTCCCAGAACTCCATTCCTGGGCATGTTTTTGATTGCCCGGAGCCAGCTGTAGGCGTCGTCGCCGTCGTCGCCATCTTGGGCGGACTTGAAGGCCATCTCGGACCATCTCGGAGACCATCTTGGGCCAACGAGGCCATCTTGGAGGCCTTCTTCAACCGTCTTGGAGGATTATTTGGGGGATTGAGGTCCTGGGCAATCTTTTCAGGTGGCCGGCGGGACGGGCCGAAGCCCCAGGGGGAGTTCTGTAGGAACAAAACCAAAACCAAAATCGAAAGGGTCCAGCACGCCGGGCCCCCCTGTGGCAAGCCAACAGGGGGCGGTGGACTCCCCCTGGGGCTTCGGCCCGTCCCGCCGGCCACCCGAAAAAATTGCCCAGGACCTCAATCCCCCAAAAGATCCCCCAAGACGGCTCAAGATGGCCTCCAAAATGGCCACGTTGGCCCAAGATGGCCTCCAAGTCCGCCCAAGAAGGTACAAGACGGCCTCCAAGACGGCCCAAGAGAGTCCAACATACCTCCAAGGTCGCCCGAGAAGCCTCCAAGACGGCCCAACACGACCCAAGAGGCCTCCAAGAGTTCCTCCAGGAGGGCCCGAAGACGCCAGAATCATTGATTTTCGTATGGTTTTTGAAGGATTTTGGCATTTGTTTCTTCTCAGCATTCCGACGGCTGAAGACGGCCCAAGAGGCCCCAAAGATCGCCCCAAGGTCGCCCACGAGGCCTCCAAGATGGTCCCATGACGGCCCAAGATGCCCCAAAGACGGCCCCAAGAGGGCCCCCAGACGGGCCAAGAGGCCTCCAAGACGCCCAAGATGACCTCCAAGACGGCCCCGAAGCGCCCCAAGAGGGCCCGTCCCAAGCCGGTTCAGAGAGGCCCCAAGACGGCCCCCGACGGAATCAGACGGGCCAGGAACGCCCTAAGACGGCCAAAGAGGCCCCCGAGAAGTCCCAAAGAGGCCCCAAGAGGCCCTCAAGAGGCTCCAAGAGAGCCCAAGATAGCAGCAACATGGCCTCCAAAAGACGGTCCCAAGATGGCCCAATCGAGCCCAAGAGTGCCTCAAGAGGCTCCGAAGAGGCACCCTCCCCCTTCTCCTTTTTCCTCCTTCTCCTACTCTTCCTCTTCCTCCCCCACGTGTTCCCCGAAGGCTTTCCAATTCGACTCGGGGAACACATGGTCCGATAGCTTCGCCCCCCAAGATGTCTCCAAGACGCCCCAATATAGCCCCAAAAGGGCTTCCAAGACAATCCAAAGTTGCCTCCAAGACCGCAAAGACGGCCCAATAAAACGCCTGAGTAGCCTTAGAGGCTCCCAAAAGGCCTCCTCCTCCCTTCTCCTGCTTCCTCCCTCTCCTCCTCTTCCTCCTCCCCCACCGTGTTCCCCGAAGGCTTTCCGAACCGATTCGGGGAACACATGGCCCGATAGCTTGCCAGGGCTCTGGCCTCAACGTTCGGCCACGTAGGCGCTTCCGACAGGGCACGGGGGCGGCGGTGACTCGCCGTGGGCGTTTCCGACAAACACGCCGAACATTCACCGAACAGTGCTGACACGTTGCCGCCCCGTGCCGCCTCGTGGGCGCTCGTGGGCGCCCCGCGCGCTGGGTGGGCTGGCCGAGGCGAACCGGCCAACGAAATCTCCCAGAATAATTCAGGTGCAAGTCTGGCAGACCCCTTGGCACGTTTGCCACTTGCTAGAATGATATAATGACGCGCCCCCCCCCCCCCCCTGATTGGAAACCTTCCTGAACCTGGTCCCCCCACCCTGCTCCTCCCATCCCCCTCCTTCCCCACTCCCCCACGTCCTTCCACGTCTCCTCCACCTCCTCCTCCTCCTCCTCCTCCTCCTCCTCCTCCTCCTCCTCCTCCTCCTCCTCCCATCCCTACCCTCTCTGCGAGAAGCCGAGAAATCCGCACGGACCTCACAAAGCTCTGGGCTCATGAAGGATTACCTTCTTCGACATGGTCAGCATCACCACAAGGAGGAGGAGGAGGAGGAGGAGGAGGAGGAGGAGGTCATCGCCACCACCATCGCAGCCATCGCCACACACCAGCCCTCGCCGATCGAGGGGGGACGGGCGAAGGCAGGCGAGCCTAGAATCGAACCGACGCGTCGGATCGGCGATCGACACGAATCGGATCGGCGGATACCGGCAGCCACGTCTGGAGACGCCGAGTCGGCGGAACTCCAGAGGCGAGTAAGGCCTCCACCGAGAAATAGAACATTCGAATCGGAATCGATCGACTTCGGATCTGAACCGATAGGCCCGAATCTGAGTATCGGTTATCCGATCCCCATCCCCAGCGGCGTGGCCTGGGCCCCACTAGCCGATTTACCCCCCTAGATGGGGATGTAGGTCGTTCCCTTCGGGTTTCGAGGGGTGTATCCCCAACTGGGGTGGTAATTTGGTGGGGGTCTCGAAGGGGATGGTGATGGGGATGGGGATCGGATAAACGATACTGAGAATCGGCATCGGCCGAATCGAACCGAGAAACTCGGCGTGGGGCCCCGCCGAAAGGGCCTCCTCCTGCCACCGCAGCAGAGCCGCGGGCTCCACGCGCGCGGGCGCCGCCGCCGAGGCGCGCTGCAGCTCGAGCCGCTCGAGCCGGCCCTCCACCGCCTCGCCGGAGAGGAGGAGGCTGCGGGGAAGACGAAGACCAGGGCTAAGTGGGCGACGAGCATTGCAGTCGACCAGTATAGCAAGGATGCTCGATGAGGATGCTAGGGCCGTTTACGCCCATTTCGAAGCTATTCGAGCGGGGCGCGGCCAACGAAAGTGGCCAAGGATGGACCTAGGAGGCAAGGATGCAAGGGTACCTTTAGGAAGGCCGCCCATCCTTTACCATGCGGGTTGACCGAAACCTACGACGTACCCAACCGTTTCTACACATGTGGCGTTGATGTACAGGACCGATCAACACAAACGAACAGGTTCAAGGACCCGCAGGAGGGCTGGGTATGAAGGGGTTTTACGCGAGGTGGCATAGCTACCTGACGCGGTGGTTTGCGCGGGCCGCGACAGGCAGGCACGCCAGTGGAGACGAGGGCGCCTACGCGCGATCTTACGCGGGCAATTTGCGCGGCAATGTCGGCGAAGACGACCCCGTTTTCATCCGTCGCCCAAGTAACGCAAGGGACCGGACGGGTCACAAAACTGGAGGGCCTCAAAAGCCGGCTGAAATCTAGCCCTTACGCGGGGCAGCGCCCAGCGAAATCGAGCTCACTCTAGGGGGGCCGGAGGGGGGGGGGACGTTGTAGGGAGTTAGAGGATGCGGGAGGGGGGGGGTCGTGGCAGGCTCTGAGAAACCGGACTTGCTGCAGCCGCGGAAGCGACAGTGAGCTTCGCGCGCTGTGCAGGAAAAGCTGAGCTTGTTCTGATCTGCTGGGGAGCCGTCAACCAAGACCAGCCGAGAGACACGCATGGGGGAGCAGCAGGAGAAGGGAGGAGGAGGAGCAGGAGGGATGGGAGGAGGAGGAGGAGGAGGAGGAGAAGGACAAGGAGGAGGTGGAGGAGAGGAAGAGGAGGAAGAGGTGAAGGAGGTCCTCCTCCTCCTTCTCATCCGCCTGGTCTTTCTCCTCCTCCTCCTCCTCCTTCGCCGCCTCCGCCCTGCTCTCTTTCCCCTGCTACATTCCATCCTCCCTCCCCTTTCCATCCCTCCTCGTCCCTTCTACTCCACCTGCTCCAACTTCCTCCTCGTCCTCCTCGTCCTCCTCCTCCTCCTCCTCCTCCTCCTCCTCCTCCTCCTCCTCCTCCTCCTCCTCCTCCTCCCCCTCTGTGCCCCTCGCGCCTCCTCCTCATCCTCCTTCTCCTCAGCCTCCTCCTCCTCCTCCTTTTCCTCTTCCTCCTCCTTCTCCTTTTCTTATGAATAACTCCTCCAAATCGCACCCTCAGCCGCGTCGGTAGGGCGAGCAGGGCATTTCGCTTGAGACTTCCTCACCATGTATGATGCTTAACCCAGGAATGTGCCAGAGCTTCACGGATGGAGGGCGGGCCGGTTTTAAACTGTGGCTCTTGCTTCAGCGCGGCGCACATTTGTTTAAACATTTGCAAGAGCATGCCCTAGCGTCGTGAACAATATGTTCAAGAGTGTACAACAACTTCACGGATAAGTGGCGACTCCTTCTCAAACTGTGGCTCTCGCCTCAGCGCCGTGCACACCCGCCTTACATAATTGTAAAAGCTTCACGTGCGGAGGGTGGGCCATTTTCAAAACGTGGCTCTCGCCCTAGCACCACGCGCATTCGTTTAAAGACATGCAAGCATTTCACATATGGAGGGCGGCTCCATCATGAGGCGCTTGCCTTAGCGCCGCACGCATTTGCCGTAAGAGTTTACAACAGTTTCAAGGTTTCTCATGGCCAACGTCCCAGAAGTGGATTTTTCCCACGATGTCGGCCTGTCAGGGAGCAACAGTTACCTTGATTCGCGGTGCTGAAGTCTGAGAGGTAGTGTTCTGGCAAGATTCAAGATCGTGAGTACGCAACGGTGACGGTGATGCGTGGCGTTGACGTCATAGGGACGGTGTTCTGGCGCAGATCTGGATTCTCGGACGGCTGTCCTCCAACGGGGGCACTTCCCTCAGTGCAAATGAGTCTTTGTAGGGGCGCATGGCGAAAGAACTTTGAGGGAGGCTTTCTTGTAATATCACTGATGCGTCTTGGGTTTCCACTGGTCCTCCTCTTCCTTTTCCTCCTCCTCTTCCCCCTGCTCCTCCCTCTTCCGCCTCCTTCTCCTCCTTCTCCTCCTCCTCCTCTTCCTCCTCCTCCTCTTCCTCCTCCTCCTCCTCCTCCTCCTCCTCCTCCTCCTGTCGTTCCAAAAACGGAAACGCGCGCGCGGGGGCGAGGCAGGAGGGCGGCGGGGGAAGAGTGGGCAGCATGGCGGAACGAGGAGGGCAGAGGAGGGCGCGAAGGGGGGTGGCGGCCGACAGTGGGAGGGGGAGCGCCCTCCCTCCCTCCATCCCTTCCTCCCCAGACCCACCGAGAAATCTCGACACATTCCACGGAGCCCGCTTTTCCTCCCGAGTCCTTTCTTCTTGACGCTCCTGAGGCCCGGTGAGGACCCCACGAGGTCGGAAATCGAAAAAAACCTCCCGTCGTGATTCTTTCATGATTCGAGGAGGAACAAAAAACGTCATAGACCTAACCTTTTGGCGCTCCGCGCAGATTCCTTGGATCAGCGCTGGGCCCCCATCCCTGGCGCTCTGGGCGTGCCGAAGGCGTCGCCGGAGGCGCCGCCGGGGGATCCCCGGCGCGGATCCTCGAACTCCGCGCGGGGCGCCAAATTTTTGTGCTGATGCCGTTTTTTTCTTCTTCGATCGAGGGTGGGCCCCGCCCCCCAGTGCCAGAAGCAGCACCAGCAGCGCCACCGACAGCAGCGCCAGCGCGAGCGCCACTCTCGCGAGACAGCTTGCGTGACCGCTCTTGGGGTCATCTTGGAACCCTCCTGGGGCCATCTTTGAGCCCTCCGGGAGCGTTCAGGATCCTCGAAGACGGCTTGGGAGGGCGCCAAAAAGGCCACAGGGGCGTCAGCCCATCGCCCCAGTGGCGCGGGGCACCCCGCCTGCAGCCGCGCGTCGAGCTTGCTGCCGCGGGCGCCGGTGCGGACGGCCTCGGCGGCGGGGGGGGGGGACGGCGGGGGGCCCCCGGGCGCGGGGCCGAGGGCCCTAAGATCTTCTGCAGGGGTTCATCTGAACCCGTGGATCCCCGCCGATGGAGGGGCGGAGAGGACGGGGAGGGGGGGGGGGGGGGAAAAGGCGGCGGAGAAGGGGGGAAGGGGGGGCGGGGAGGAGGAGGAGGAGGAGGAGGAGGAGGAGGAGGAGGAGGAGGGATCTTGTTCTGTCCGAACCCGCGGCCCCCTGCCGAGGGAGGGGCGGAGAGGATGGGGAGGAGAGAGAGAGAGAAAGAGAGAGAGAGAGAGAACAACAAAAAATAGAAACACACACACACACACAACAAAAAAGAGAGAGAGAGAAGGCGGTGGAGAAAGGGGGAGGGGGGAGGAGGAGGAGAAGGAGGAGGAGGAGGAGGAGGAGGAGGTGGAGGAGGATAAGGAGGAGGATGAGGAGGAGGAGGACGAGGAGGAGGAGGGGGAGGAGGAGGAGGACGAAGAGGAGGAGGAGGAGGAGGAGGAGGAGGAGGAGGGATCTTGTTTCTTCTATGAAGCAGCGCCCAGCAACGTCGGCGGAAGCATCCTAAGCAAGAGCAGCGCGCAGGCGGCCACCATCTCTGCCATCGAACAGCGCCGGGCAAGCTCGCAATGGCGGTGCGAGACGTACTTAGCATCTTTGCCTCCCAACCCGCTCCACTCGAGGAGGGAGAGGGTTTTTGCTTTTGTGACATTCGCACTCCATGCCCTGGGCCACAGGGTTAGCGGAGGGCCAGGCCTGGACCTGACCAGACCTAAACCCCTCGACCGTGCTGCGGACCACTTGGATCTTGAGGAGCACCACCGAGGGGACCACCAAGAAAACCACGAGGACGGCCGAGCGCGATGCGCGCCCGCGCGCGTTCCTGGGGGTGAAAGGTGCGGGGGGGGGGAGGGGCAGGGTCCACGGTCGGGGGACGTGGGGGGGGGCGGTGGGTGCGGCTGTCCACGTGCAGAGAGACCGTCTCTCGTGCACGTCGCCCAAGGAAGGGCACCCGCCACTGCAGGTCAGTGCCGCCTCGGGGTGCTGGAGCTGCGCGCGCGCGGTCGTACTCTTCAGAGCCCGTGCGGCCACGGAAGACTACGACGACCACGACGGCCGCGGCCACGACCATGACCACGACGACGAAGACGACGACGACGACGACGACGACGACGACGACGGCCACGACGACGACGACGACGGCCACGACGACCGCGACCACGACCGCGACCGCGACCACGACCACGCTTCCAGCGCATTAGCGGGCGTTGCCCTGAAGGTGCGGTGCCCCCTCTGCGAGGTCCTAGGTCCGGTCACGCTGACCGAGCGTCCGCAGCCGCTTGGGCCCGAGCCCACGGCGCAGCTCGCACTGCGCGCGTCCCAGAAGAGGCACCCTCAAAAGAAACACCCCCACAAGCGAAGGCCTCAGTGAGCGCGCCTTCGGGAGGGATCTGACAGGGCAGGGCAACTTGATAAACGCCCAGGACTGCCGCACAACCGCAAGTGATTGGAGGCCTCACACATGGGGTCCGAGTAGATGGAGTCGGAAGATCGCGCTGCATCGTCGATGCGTCACCGATGTATCGGCGATGCGTCCGCGACGTCGGCGATGCATCGGGGACATCGGCGTGGAGAAAAACGGGCTCCACCCTCGGGCCACATCGTCGATTCATCGGCGATGCGGAGCGATTCTCCAACCCCTCTACTCCGACCCCATCTGGGAGGCCAAATGCTCTACAAACGCAAGTCATGGCGACCGGGGTGTGTTTGTTCCTCCCTCGAGTCGACGAGGAAGCCGCGCCCCCTCCTGCCAGCCTGCAGCACATCCGAGGAGCTCGCCCAGGATGTGTTCGCGCTCCCAGTCTCCCGTGCGGAGGAGGAGGAGGAGGAAGAAGAGAAGAAAGAAGAAGAAACAGTGGCGGCGGAGGAGGTTGAGGAGGATGACGAGGAGGAGGAGGAGGAGGAGGAGGTGGAAGAGGATGATGAGGAGGATGAGGATGATGATGAGGAGGAGGACGAGGAGGATGATGAGGATGATGAGGAGGTTGAGGAGGAGGATGAGGATGAGGATGAACACCATTTTTTTGGCGCCCTCCGCTTCTCCGGGCCCCAGGGCCGTCAATTAACAGCTCGGGGTGAAGAGCCAGTCCCACGAGAGGAGTCAAGACATCGATCTCGATCCGGAGGAGGAGGAGGAGGAGGAGGAGGATTTGTTTTTGTCCTACGACAATGCAGCCCGAGAAGGAAGAGGAGGAGGAAGAGGAGGAGGAGGGGGAGGAGGAGGGGGGGTTAGGGGGGGGAGGTGCCGGCCGATGGCCTGGCTTGTTTGCTCGGTGACGTGCAGCCCCACGCATGCCCGCGCGCACCAGCACTGCGCGCCCTCCGCGGACCTGCGCGACCGACAACCGACAAGGTCGAGTTATCGGAGGGGGAGGTGTCGGCTGCACGTAAGAGTGACCCTGGGTGAGAGTGACCTTTGGTGCGCGGCTTTTCGGAGGATGCGGGGTTGCCAAACCCGAGCGCGCAAGCCGCTGCTCCCTCCTCGCGCTCGGAGATCGGGGGACCCCATTGGGCCCGCACCAAAGGTCACTCTGGCGAAAGGTCACTCTACTCTTCTGTCTAAATGGGCGGGCCAGATAACCCGGGTCATCGCCGGATGCTAAAAAAAAAAATATTCTAAAGGTGCGTGGGCCCACGTTGCGAACAAATTCGGGAGAGTCGTCGGAAACCTGGGTTCCTGATCAGGAGGATGAGGAGAAGAGAGGGAGAGGCAGGAAGAGGGTGGAGGGAAAAGAACCCCTCGGAAGAAGTTCTTGATGCAGAGCTTGGCATGGGCACTCGGCCACTACGATTCATATGAATAAAACAATCCCCAACTGCAAAACACGTCAAAATACACAATTCAACAAAAAACGGCGCTCCAGACCCAGCTAGACATGAACGTGCCGTTTTTGGGGCGCGACCCGCAAATGCACACTCCAGCAAACCCAGTTGACAAGAAAACCTACCGACAACGAATCCTAAAGAAAGGGGGTCGAGTAGTCGACGCACGCCCACCCCAAAACACAGCAGACAGCTGCGGCAGATTCGTGCTGGGACAGAGTTTGCGCCACTTCCTGGCACAGCTCGGATCGTTCAACGTTGACCGCGGCTGTCCGATCGCGCAGGTCGTTCGGTGTCGCCCGACTCGGGGCCAATCCTTCAACCTCAACCTCCCGCGCCAGAGGTCGCCGCCGCGTCGACGCGGCGCGCACCTGCCGTAACCTCCTGGCGGCGAGCAACGGGGCGAGGCACGGTGAGGGCAAGGGCCTTCCGGTGGGTCGGTCGGGCATGTCCTCCTACAGGCGGATTTGGGGCGAATAACAAAAACATAGTCACATAGTCAAAACATATTCACACATAGTCAAACGTATTCCCGAAATCGTTCCCATACTATTTTTTGACAATTCTGTGATACTCCTCCTGTAGAGGGACAGGCCCGAATTGAGCCTCCCGAGACGGCACCCCGCCCCTTCGAAGACCTGCATAGGGCCACAACCTGCCAGAGGTGGCCAACCCCTCCCGAAGCAGCCCGCCCCTGGTCTCGCGGAGTGCCGTCCTCCTCGCCTTACCCCGCCTGGCGCGCCGCCGAAGCCAGACCTCCGGAGCCACGCTTCTTTCCAGCGCATGGCCATGGAAGGCCTCGACTAAATGCAGAAAAAGCGCCAGAAACATACACTTTCGGCGCTCCGCGCGGATTCCTTGGATCTGCGCTGGACCCCCCCTCCCTGGCGCGCGGAGCGCGCCAGGGGCGGCGCAGGAGGCGACGCCGGGGGGGCCCCAGCGCGGATCCAAGGAATTTGCGCGGAATTCCGAAAGTTCACGTGTGTGGCGTCTTTTCTGCCTCGATCGACACCGCCCCAGACCGAGCCTTTCGTCCAAGGCCGCTCTTTGACAACCCCCGGGGGCCCGAAGGCCCGCGGGCCCCACAGAGGCCGAAGCGGGGAGAAGCACACACCCTTGCGCCGGCGGCGCGGCAAGCACTGCGCCGGCGAGCGGCTATCCAGGGCGACCGATGCGCGAAGTGGCCCAGCGTGCATGAGGGGGCCCTGGGACACACAAATCAATAGACACTAGTAACAGGATTCCCCATATTGCCCCATACTTTCTGGGTTCTTGTCTTCCCCCCGCCACTTCCCATGTTTCCCATGTCTTCTTGGGAACGGACGATGGATTGTGTGTGCTTTTTGTTCCCCTCCTGAGTGCAGGAGGGGAGGAAAAGGGGGGACGAGGCGGCCGGCGAGGACAGGCGGAGGGGGAAGAGGGCACTCAGACGCGGGACCCCTCCCTGTCGCGTGGGCTGGTGCGGCCAGCCTGGGGGACAAGAGAAGCCACGCGTAGGTTTAGGTCGGGCCTGTCTCCCTACAGGGGGATGTCGAACGAAAATTAAAATACTCCAAAAATGCTCCAAAATGGCCAAAAATGCTCCAACAATCGCCCCCAGACTACTTTTTGACTATTTTTGAATCTTCCCCCTGTAGGAGGACCGGCCCGACCCAAGCGTAGAGTACACGAGCGCAACGCCGGAGGCCTGGGACCTCCGAGGCCCTCGAGGTCGACGGGGGCTCCTCGAAGCCAGCCGGCCCCCCGAGGGCGGGCGCCCAGGAGGTCTGACGCCCAGCAGGGGCCGAAAAACACATCGGAGCGTCGGAATCGAGGCTCGACCCCTCCTCCCTCGATTTCGTGATCTCGCTCTGGGGCGTGCGTGCGTGCGCGCGCGCGCGTGTGCGTGCGTGCGTGCGTGCGTGCGTGCGTGCGTGCGTGCGTGCGTGCGTGCGTGCGTGCGTGCGTGCGTGCGTGC